>PVKS010023842.1:0-31826 GCA_004027875.1 Aplodontia rufa | reverse complement strand
AAAAAAACAAAAATGAGATTACAAATGCATAAACTAGAAAACATGTAGAACAGAACTACAATAAAACCAAAAAACATTTTGTTGTGGTTTTTGCAAAGACTAATAAAGCTGACAAATCTGTGCCAGACTGATTGAGAAAAACAGTAAAAGTTCACGTGTGGTGGCACACACCTGTAATCCCAGAGACTCAGCAGGCTGAGGCAGGAGGATCACAAGTTCAAGGTCAGCCTCAGCAAACTGGTGAGGCCCTGACTCAAAGGAAGGAAAAAAAGAAAAGAAAAGAAAAAAAAAAAAAAAAAAAAAAGGGAGAGGGGGGAAAGAAAAAATAATTAAATAAAAAAAAAAAAAAAAAAAAAAAAAAAAAAAAAAAAAAAAAAAAGGGAGGGGGGTGGATGGAGATGTGGCTCAGTATTAAAAATGAAAAGGGGACATAATTAAAGATACAGCAGTAACTAAAAAGGCAGGAAAATTGTAAATAATTCTATGCTAATATACTTTAGTTAAAAAAAACAAAACAAAACAGAAACCTAGACTAATAAATCTTGATCAGTTCTTCAATTTCACAATCCCACGAGATTAAGTAAAGAGCTGACTAGTGGGGAGTGTATGGAAGAGCACTACTCTGGCAGTGCTGGCTTATTTGAGCTCTCTGTGAATGGGTTCCACCAGAAGCTGATCAGCTGGGGGTCAAAGACTCACCTTTGCCTCTTGCTCATTGAAAGTGTTAGTGCTGAACATCTGGGCCACAGCCTCAAATGCTGCTGTGAGTGGCAACATGAACTGCTCGTACTGATCTTCATCCTCTCCTGCAAGGGAAACAACTCCAGGTGTGACCCTGATTCCAACAAATCCAAGCTATGCTTGATAATAAGCTGGGATGAAAGATGAGCAGGCCCCAGGGTAATCTGAAGGGTCCCTTTATCTCAACAGGCATTCACAGTAATTTAAGAACAAAATGCATATACAGTTAACAAATTTTAAAACTAGAAAACAAACTTTCTAGTGCAGGAATGTACTAAGTTTCTGAGGCTGAGTCATGGTATCAGAGATCTGTATGTGTATCAGGTACTATGCAATTTATTTTGCCTTCAGTAAGAACTAGACTCAGTCAAGAAAGGACCATGGCTGGTAAATGAGAACTAGGTAGGACTTAAACATGAAACAAATAATTGGGAAGATTTCTTTATGCTTACTTTTATTTTCTTAGTAATTTTTCATAAACCTAGATTTCATGTTATTGTAGTAGGATTAAATTCAAATAGCTTAGAATCATAACGATACAACTGGGCTTCAATTATTAGTTGACCCCAAACCACTACTAACACCACTACAGGGGTGACTAAACTCTCCTGGTCTGTATGTGCTAGAGTTCTGGACAATAAACCCTTCACTCACTGTCTCAAGTGAGTCTGCACCTCAGCTTGGCCAACAGGATGCATTTAGGATTCTCAAAGCACAATTCCTTTATTTTACAGATTAAGAATATGAGGAAAATTCTAAAGACACTGAATATCAGACAAACTCTGGGAGCATGCCATTATTCTCTTCCAGTTTTAGGGACCATGACAGCATGATGTGTTCTCTGTAAAATTTGGCTGTTATTTCAGATGGTTTTGTTATTACTGAAAAAACAGAGAAGCTTTTCCCCATATCTGGTTTTCTGTCCTCAAGTAAAAATTTAAACAGTGCCAGATGACTTCAAGAGCCTCTAGAATTTATTGCAGTACCTAAATCCACCATGAGGAGACGCCCAAGTGCTGTGTAGAAGGTAGTCCGGCACCGCATGTCAGTCAGGTTGGACTGATTGTTAATACCCAAAAACGAAAAGTGCTCACTCTATTGAAAAAAAAAAGAAGACAAGTTAGAATGGTAAAAACATGGGTGAGAGGCAGAATGCAAGACAGTAATCTGAGAACTACAGAGCCCTTTCAGGCTAACGGCTCCATGGTCATTCTTTAAGGATATAAGGGTATTTTTTTTTTTTTTTTTAAATGATCACGGTTGTTACCTACTAACAACTTAGGTACAAATGGAGCAGGGACTTCAACATAATTCAAGTCATCATGATCCCAAAAAGTAGTTCTGGCGATAGGAATCATAATCTGGCAATGTGATGGGAGTTGGGAACAGCCTGTGCTTTTGCAGCACCCAGGACCTCAGTTTAACCTCTCCTTCAGCATGTGGGTAGGTGGAGAGAGGACTGAAAGAGGCTCAAATCACTCACCGTGTGATTGTTCAGCATGAACTGTACCGCACTAAGCTTCACTAGCTTCCTTACGCTACTGTATGTAAAGACAAAGGGAGGTGGTCAAGGAAAGTGTGAAGCCAACTAAGAATCTTTAAGACGGAAAAACCCTAGGATTCAGATAGTTTACTTAAATATCTATTTTTCCAAACCATTTCAGTATACCTCTGCCAAACAGGAAAAGAAGTGTTCTCCTTTAAGCAATATTTAACTGATCAATAAGAGAACAGCCATATCAAATATCTCTGTAAGGAACTCAGTAAAATCCAGTAGTCTCTCCTAAGAATTATGAATGCCCTAGAGTAGCTTTTCTGGGTGGGGGTTCCAAGAGATAATTTAACCTCAGCTCTTAAGTATTGTCTAAGGCGACCACTGCGTATCACGAGTAAGTTCTTCTCCAATTCCAAAGGGCACCAGTTGTGTGCAACCTTTGGGAGAATTGAGGAGAAAATGACTCAAATACTTTTAAGGTTTACTGTTCTTGTAGACCCCTAGTTGTGAAAAGCTGACCTAGAATAATTCAAACTTTACAGCAGACAATCTAAGTCAAGAGGAGAGACAGCCACTACTTCAGTTGTAAAACCTGGCATCAGGATGTTTCTTTTAAGGACACTAAAACCTTGGCCACACAGTGTGCATCTGTGAGGTAGGTCTCCTGGGTTTTTCAGAACCGTAGGACCAACCATGGTTAAATCTATAGTACACTACTAGGTTGTGTGTTGGCTCATTTTAGGGGTCTGAAATTTTTCTGGATTCTGTGTGGGTACTGCCTTTTGATTCCTAGGAAAATGGACGTTACCCGTGTACATACTACAGCCAATGTCAGTGACAACAGAGAAGGCCATGACTTTTAAGACCAGTACGTTCTACTTTTTGTTGTACACAGAAGCTAGCTTAGAAAAGGATATCCAATGGAGAGGTCATTGAGAAGCTGTAGTGTCTTGGAGGTGATTGGTTCACAACGGCCCCAGTACTTCAAGTTGGTGATGCTGGAGGACAAAAACAAAAAAAAAAAGCAAGAGACGCTTTTGATTTGCCTGGCTTCCTTGAAGGCTGGGAGAAGAAGAAAATCATCCATCAAATCACCACACATCTGCATCACCAATTCACAGACATCACGACCACAAAAAAAAATGGGTATAAAATCTCCGTACTTACATTTGGTTGACTAGAAAAATTATCCTTCAGATAATCTTCACTACTTGGTTCCAAAGCTACACTGGCCCATACCCAGGCCCTTGGAATTCTGGGGCACTCCAGGGCTGATTTCTGCAGCAAGGGTAAGAGATTTCTGCGGCAGTGATAACATGCAGACGTATGCAATTCTGCACCTGCACCATCCACTGTCAGCTGCAGAATTCTAGTAGCCCTTGCTTCTGGATTCTTGGCTGGCAGAGTCCTTTAGACCCCCTTTGCTTTTTCCATCTTAAAATTATCAACCAGCTCATGGATATGAGTGTTTAGGGCTGGGAAGGCTGGCAGGAGGCAAAACATAACTTTGCACACAGCCCTGGGTAATATATTTGGCTCATAGTGTGTGCCTTGATAAATTGAGCTCCTAAAAAGGGGAAAATATAACTAAAGGGCATAACTTAAAAACAAAAGCAAAAACGAAAAAAGGGCCAACTTTGAAGGCACTTTAAACAGTGTCATCAAATTTTGGAGATTCAAGGCCCTCAGTGGATACGATGCTTCCTGAGAGGAGTAAGCCCATCTTAAAGTCGGGCTTTCCCCTGTGGGACAGACCTAATGGAAATCAGCATCAGAAAGCAAATGCCTACTCCAGGCATCCTGTGTGGCTCAGGGATCAGATGAGAGGCCAGGCACCAGTCACCAGAGAGGGAGAGCCATTTATTAATGCCATGACAGGGTTTTACCTGTGATCCCAGAGGCTAAAGAAGAGATTCTGCAAGATTCTGTACAAGCCTGGAATGCTCTGGGGCCGGGCCATATCTCTAAGCACAGCTTGTCACACACTCAAAGGCACAATTTTCTGACGCAAACGATCAATGCTAGAATACCCAGGCACTGGCAGCACAATGCCCAGATCACATTGTACAGTTGCAACAGGACGGCAAGGGCCTCTTGCTGAGGGCAAGCTGAAACACTTACATTTTTCCTATGAAGACGCTTAGGACCATGGTCTCATCATTCAAGCCGAGAACTTCTGAAAGTCGACGGTACAGCTGGTGTCATGTTAAAGAAAGCAACCAAAAACACATTAGAACAGTCACATCTCTGGACTGTTTCTGTCCACATTCAAGGGATAAGATGTGGGAAGTAAATGGAAAACAATCCTAGAACACCTGTTGAAGGGATGGGCCAGTTCCTAAGAATTACAAAATATTGGATAGATGCTGAGCTCTTACTGGTCCCCTTCAAACCTGAAATCACAAAAACTGCCAAAACCTACAGCTGTTCTGAACATTAATTCATGTATAGAGACTAAGAGCTGCCAATTTGGGGAAGAATAACAGATGTTTTGACTGGCCATTTGTTAAGCTTATGGAATACAGGAGAAATGGACCCAATTCTTCAGCGAGTCTCCCAGAATTCTACAGACTAAGAGAAAACATTTGGACTATCCCAAAACCTATAATCTGGAGGCTATATCTCAACTGTTTCTCTCAATCAGCAATTTCACATGTGAGAAGTGAGAACTAAATAGAGCCAATTGGGAGTCTGTTACCTTTGAGGATTTCTGCACCTGGTCCCCAATGTAGATCTTACGAAACTGTTCAAAAAAGCTCAGCATGGCCAGTTCGAGCTTCTCGTTACCCGCCTGAGCCAAGCGAGAATCTGTTAGGTTCATCAGCTGGAGCACCCTAGAGGAAGAGGAGCAATGACTCTCAACAGCAGGACAGCCTGGTGACTTCGACAATCCAATCTACCCTGAAGCAGTCAGACATACCTCCTCTCCTTACCTAGCCTATCTGAAAGGCATTTTCTGCAGGCTGTAAGCTCTGGTGAGGGAAAAAACAGTCTCCATTTCTGCCCCAAAGGAACCACAGCCAAGGAATGGCTGGTTAGACATTTGTCCAGAGATCATAGAAAAGGGCAGAATTGAGAATCAGCTTAAAAACTGTGAGAAGCATTGGAACGAGGGGTCAGAAAATTTTCTAAAATTTCGGAGACCTTGGAATAGAACAATTTTATGTGCTCCAGTTCATCTATACAAATGAGGGAGACTGGACTGGCCCAGGGTTCTCAAACTTTTCTTCTATCAGTGCCACGAAGCGGATAGAGACACGTGAAGCATCATGTTCACAGGCAGGCAATGCTTCAGGGACAAAAAGCAGATATGCTACTTGTGCCTTCACCTCCTTTCCTGGTACCCTCCCTCACAAAGAAAGCATATCGGGAATGCAAGCGAGAGAATACTGAATGAAGAGAAATGTTATTGTGAGTGAGTCATCTGACATTTTCAGCGTGTGAGAATAGGTAGCAAACTATTTGTAACATATGAGTGAATTAGACTCAGTCGTGCTGTAGCACTTGAGCTGGGAACCAGTTTACAAGACACAGTCTAAACTGAATTTATATTATGACATAGTATCACATCAGGCAGCAAAGTCAGAAAGGCATTAGATTTTATGCTTACTGAATCCTTTTTATTTTGTTTTTGCAGTAGTGGGGATTGAACCCAGGGTCTTACCCATGCTTGTGTGATGCTCTACCACTGAGTTACATCTCAGCCCTTTTTAAAACTGTATTTTGATGCAGTTGCCCAGGTTGGCCCTGGACTTGCAATCCTCCTGCCTCAATTTCCCGAGAAGATGGGATAACAGGTGTGTTCTGCCACACCCAACCTTTCTTATTAAATCTTTGCTCAGTTCTTCAAATAGAGTCACTGGGCTAATACCATGGAGCCTCTTGTTAAGATTTAAGGCAACTAAGGATAAATGGGTATCTGATGAACAAAATGGGCATGGAAAGAGACAAATGAGGATTTTTAGAGGAGAAAGAATTGTAGATTGTGGGATGCAGGGTGTAGCTCAGTCTTAGGTTCAATGTCCAGGACTGCAAATAAAAAATACAAGTTGCCTATGATCTCGATGTAGCTAATGAGGTCTAACTAGGCTAGCCCTAAATTTATTAAAAAGGAAAAGAATTTATAGTTGGAGATGTCTGGGGACCAATAAAGTCTACGACATCAGGTTAAAGTCTGTCCATCTCTATGGAGAATAGCTGAAGGTTTAGAACACTACAGTAGTAGCTCTCTGCAAGGTTACAAAACCATTTTCACAACAGCACTAAAACACTTTTTGCCCTATTTGCCTGTATTCTCACAAGTGAATAGTGGATTTCCCAGAGGCTATAGGACATGTGAGACGCAACACTGAGTGCAGACACAGGTATGAGAATGCAGCTGAATTCCACCATGCCAGACATCAAAGAGATTTGCTAACATGTAAAACAACACTGCTCTTATTAATTATTTGGAAAATAAAATATATTTATGTTTGCATATAATGGACTTATTATTTTAAAAAGAAAATAAATGTTTTTTTGTTTGTTTGTTGTTGTTTTTTTTTAAAGAGAGAGGGACAGTGAGAGAGACAGAGAAAGAGAGAAACAGCTTTATTTAGTTTTTCACATGGCCTTAGTTGCTCCAACACTGAGTTGTGTACGTGGTGCTGGGGTTTGAACCCGGGTCCTCGTGCTGGCCAGGCAAGCAACGAAACCACTGAGCCACCGCTCCAACCCATAAATGATGTTTTTAAAAACCCCAACTGCTCTTCTGGGGTCTTCAATGCTTTTATTAAGAGGGTAAGGTAGCTCCAAGATCAAAATGTTTGAGAACTTTGGCTTTTAAAAATTTTTGCCTTTTCTGTTAGAAATCACTAATTATGTTCCATCTTTCTTCTCTTCAACTTGGAAATTTTCAGTAAGTTTTATGTTCACTTAAAGGTTTCTAATAAAATGAAAACTACAGAGATACAAAAATAACTTAAAAAAAATTTTTTTTTCATGGTACTGGGATTGAACCCAGGGTTGTGTTCTTTTACGGAGCTACACCCCAGCCCTTTTAACTTTGTGTTTGAGAAAGGGTTGCTGAAGTTGGCCTCAAATTTGTGATCCTCCTGCTTCAGTTGCCCAAGTACCTTGGAGACAGGTATGCACCATCACACCTGGCAAAAACAATTTGAAATCTTGTCAAGTGGATAAATGGATGCAAGGCCAAGAGACCTGAAGGTGTGCAGTTCTATAATTCTACCTTTGGCAACTTTTGAGGAACAGTTACCTTTGAGACTTGTGTTGGCATGGCAAAAGCAGTCTATATTCCACTAACTCTGAGATATTACCCTTAAACAGAACTAATGGTTACTTCTTCTTCTTCTTTTTTTTTGTTTGTTTTAAGAAAGAGGACAGAGAGAGAGAGAGAGAGAGAGAAAGAGAGAAGCAATGTTTATTTAGTTTTTCATGTGACTTTCATTCCTCGGACACTGTGTTATGTACGTGGTGCTGGGATTTGAACTTGTGTGTTCATGTATGCCAGGCAAGCGCGGTAACTGCTGAGCCACTAATTCAGCCCTAATGGTTAATGTTAGAACATTAATTTTCCTAATTCTGTACCCACCATTTCCTTGCTTAATCGTTGTTAAAATGTTTATTTTTGGTAAGGTTTGTAGGCAGAGCTCTTACTGCACTCATAAAGGCTTGGAGTTGGATCTATAGTAGGCCTTTGTTTTCATGGGCATTTAGCTTTCTAAGATTGAGTTCTGTAAACGAACATCAACAGGGCCCCAACGGTGGCTAAGGAGTGGACTTACCGACAGACAAGCTCGCCATCCATAGCATCTTGCTCGTCAGTGCTGGCAAAAGAAACCCGGCCACCAATCACAGCTCCAATGATGTACACCAGCCATGTCAGCCTCCCTGTGGCAGAGAAAGCTTCATCAGTGTACCCTCCAGGGATAATTTCAAAGACATTCTTCAATAGAAGCTTCCTTAATCTTAAGGACATTTTGGTAAAGTCATAACATCTTATGTTTCTTACAAAGGATGGCTACTCCCCTGCTCTGATAAGTGTGATGCCAAGGGGGAAATCCATCAGATAATCAATGTTCCTATATCAGACAAGGCTGTCAGAATGCAGACCTCCTTAGAGTGAAAAGCACTCACTGCAGGTATGATCTCAGTTACTTTCCCCTTGTCCCTACGGCATTCATTTATTCACAGATACTCTCCTGTGTACATGGAGGTAACCGAGGATGAAGGAATCATTCTGGGGGAAGGGTTAGAAAGGGAGGTGGCAAGGAGTGAAAGACTGACAGCATCTCTTGAAGGTTCTAGACCTCCCTGCACAACATACTCACCCTCTTGCACTGCAATGTCCATTGGGCTGGCACTGGCGCTCTGCAGTAGTTCCTGGTAGGACTGGGCCGACTGGTCAAATAACTGGACGAGGAGTGCACATGTCTTCTCGTACTCACAACGCCCAATGGTAGACAGCTGGTCCAACTGCTGTTGGACCAGACCCGTATCCTCCAGGGGATCTTCTAGGCCGTCCCTGTACCCAAGGGGTAAGAGGAAGGCATATCTCTTAAAATATGCCTCTTGAATTCTCCAACACAGCAGCTCTTTCTCCTTAAATCAGCCACCCTTTCCAATCATAGAGGTCAGCATTACTTTTATCCAAAGAAGATTATTTTAAAAATCAGAAGGCAGAGGCCTTTTCTCTGGCATGTCTCCCTTAGGTATATTCTGCAGATTGGTAGTGAATCTTCTCACCTGAATTCCCATCCCTTAACAATGTGTCTGCCTTAAATTGGCAGCCTTATCTCTTCACCTAAGTTCTTGGAGTTTATAGTCTTTCCCTTGTTACCACAATAAATTTATCTTTTACGTGAGGCTATTGGGGCCAGATGTGTTTAAGAATTCAGAAATTTTCTGATTTGAGGAAGGCAATATGATGCTTTTCCCAAGTAATGTAAAGCCCTGGTTGGGCCCTGTAGTTTATCAGTCATATTGAATGTCATGAACAGTCATATTAAATAGAATGCTATCAAGTGATTTTTGGAGTCAAACTAAGTGTGAAAACACTTAGTTTCATATCCTGGATTTCAGAATTGCAGCTGAGGAATAATGGACCCAAACCAGGTCTTGTCTTATTTACTGGTTCCTAGACTTCAGCACCTTGTTCTACAGCGTACTCTCTATTGTTCCATCATAGTATATCAATGTCCACAGCAGTGCAATAGCAGATGACTGTTTACCATGCGCTCGATACACTATGCCAGGTTGTATTAATTTAATCCTCATAAGAACCTTATAAGGTAGGCCTGTTATTACTTGTGTTTTACAAATAAGGCAATGGAGAAAGTTGACCAACAGCACACTGTTATTACCTGGTCCTGGGTCCCAGAGTCTACGTATACTTCTCTACCCCTAACACTGCCTCCTGGAAACCTGTGGCATAGGACAATGCTTTCTGGTTTTGAAATGACTCAAATCAAAGTTTGGACTTACTCTAGACAATTAAATACATCTGACTTAAAAAAAAAACAAAAAAACAACAAAAAAAAAACTTCAGACATTTAGAGTCCAAGTCTACACCCCTAAAAAACAGCCAATGAAAAGTGTGTAAGACAGCCTGGAGCAGTGGCTCAGCGGTTACGGAGCTTGCATGGTATGTGGGAGGACGTGGGTTTGAACCCTAGCACCACGTACAACTGAGTGTCAGTGACAGAAGCCACATGAAAAACTAAATAAAATTGATTCTTTCTCTACCTCTCTCACTGTCCCTCTCGCTTTAAAAAAAAAAAAAAAAAGTATACAAGAAAAGTCCCCAAACAATAACAACTTCATTTAATGTAGGCCATTTTTTTTTTTTAAAGAGAGGGAAAGAGTGAGAGAAAGAGAATCAACTTTATTTATTTCTTCATTTGGGTTTATTTTTCTGACAGTTGTTTATGTGGCGCTGAGGTTTGAACCCGGGTCCTTGTGGTACAGGTTTCTGGTCCAGTTAACAGTCAAGGTAGACAAAAATCCCGGGTTAATGTACTGCAACTTGTGATGGTTGCCCTGAATTCTTATGTCTTTGAGTAAGCTCTGAAATTAGAGTTGACAATGGGGTTGTGTAATGTTATTCATCCACTTATTTCTTTAGGAGTTTGTGAGCTCACATTAAGCATATAACTTACACATCAGAATTCTTTTCTATTTTTTTTTAGAGAAAGAGGGACAGTGAGAAAGAGAATCAAATTTTATTTATTTTTTCATCTGATTTTTTATTGCTCTGACACTTAGTTGTGTATGTGGTGCTGGGGTTTGAACCTGTGTCCTCGCACATGCCAGGCAAGCACTGTAACTGCTGAGCTACCGCTCCAGTCCCCACATCAGAATTCTTATCACCTATGTGCTTTAAATTTCTCACATTTGAAGAAAATCAGTGGCAAGGACAAACATACAAATGGGCTTTGTATTCAAAGCCATTGCTATCGATAGTGAAAAAAAGAGGACATGAATAGGATGCTAAAAAGACTATTATTTCAGACTTTATGTTCTCATATGCTACTTTACTAACAAGGAAAGATAACTATGAATAGTACCGGCCCTGATGGAACTCAGGTCACGTCCCTCTTTAGCAAGTGTGTGAGCTCTAGTTAAGTTTGATATAAGGCTGCTTATGATGGAATGAAGAAGCCAGTCCAAATTTCCTTACCTTAGTATGATGTGCACAGATTCCAAACGGGATGTGATGTAGGCTTTGGTGACCTCTGGAGTATAGGTTTCCAGCATGTGGGGCTCTGTGGCTTTGACATATGGCACAGAGGCTGCCAGCCGCTGCCACAGGCTCAGGAGATAGTGCACACTATTTGGGGCAAATTCCCAGTGCTAAGGATAACCAAAGGAGCAGAAGGCACATTTTTCATTTCCATGCACACAGTCCCAGGCCACTTGACACAAATGAAAGAAGACTTTTTTTTGTTTCTGGGGGTTGAACCCAGAGATGCTCTATCGCTGAGCTATACCCCCCACCCTTTTTATTTTTTTTAATTTTCAGACAGGTCTAAGTTGTCCAGGATGGCCTTGTTTTGCGATCCTCCCAAATTGTGGGGATTATAGGTGTGAGCTGCCATGTCAAGCAAGGATAAAGATATTTTCAAAAGGAAGAGAAGATTTTATGGGCTTTATTCTAAATATGGCAACTAGTTTAAAGTTATTAGCATTTTCAGAGGTTAAACATTTAATGAGAAGGCAGTTCCATGCTGACTGTGTAAACCCAACCCACAAAGAAAGCCCTATGTAAGTGTTTCTCAGATACTAGTATTGCTGAGAATCACTGGAGAACTTGGTAGAAATAGTGATGCCAAGAGTCCACCCTGGACCTAGGGAACTGGAAACTGGTTTTGAGACTCAAGCACCAGTACTCTTCATCAAGCTCCCAAATGATTCTGATGCAAGCAATACAGTTTGAGACCCATAGTTCTGTATTACGTGACCAAGAATGAGAGAGGGCACCGATTTTTAATTCTCTGGTAGCTTCTTATTCTATTTTATCTTTTTCAGAGAGATTAAAACAGAGTTTTCTGTCTTGAATCTAAATATTAGCCTTGTAACTCCCACACATTCCTCTAATTGTACCCCTTACACTTGTTTTTATTTTTTTGCTTTTGGACTGTACTGGGGACCAAGCTCAGGGCTTGAGTCAAGTGCTCCACCACAGTTACCTCCAGAGCCCACTCCCTGCACTTCTGTGAACTTAAAGAACAGGCTGCAGCAGGACATGTTCTGCAGGGAGATTTGTACCTAAAGTCACCTTCACCATGGTGGTGGACGAGGTACTCTTAAAAGATTGAAGCCAGCGGGCAAGACAGGAGACCCCAAATGTTTAAAAAGAAAGACAAATGCAATCAAAGACAAACCTGCAGGCTGGTTACTGTGAAGTTTGCTATCAATCGGATGACCTCAGGGTAGTTTTCCACCTTCACCAGTTCTCCCAGTTGGTAGTTACTCTTCAGTCGAGCCAGTAGTCTGCAAAACTCATGGTAATTGTTTGGGTCTGATAAACTCTGGCAATAGCACAGGGGGAAGATAAAACAGAAACTGCGATTCACCATACTTCAAGAATGACATGTATTTGGCATGACATGGGGGAAGGGAAGGAATCTACTTTCTAACTTCTGGGCTGCAGGCCATATAAATTCAGAATGATACGTCTGTATAATGTTTAGAAACACTTTTTAAAAAGTCATCTTTAAAAGGGATATTCATATTTATTATTTCATCTGCTCATAATAACCACCTATCAGATGGAATTATTAGTTTCCATAGGCAGAGTTTGCAAAGCATATCCAAGAGGGAGCACACTATTTGCCTATGGTTGAAATGCTGATTAATGGAAGAGAGGTACCACCCCAGATGGGACTGGCCTATTTGCTTAATAAAATTTCTCATTCCTACATCTGTCAAACTGATCACTAAGCACAACACTGTAATTTACCATAACGGCAAAGTTACACAAATGTTTCATACATATAGATCATTATTATATTATTCATAATTATTTTTGTATATTTTATTATGCAATTATATAAATTATTATAGACTTGTTTTTATATACAGTATACTTATGTTTCCTTATAAATGTTGTCTGTTAGCATATGAGGGTAGAGACTTTGTCTTGTTCATCACTGTAACCCTGGCATGTAGTAGGTGCTTGATACAATTTATTGAATGAACAAAGGAATTTTTAAAGAAAAGAATACAACTAAATTTATTTAAAATTAAAAGTTTTGGGGCTGGAGTGGTGGCTTGGCGGTTACGGGGCTTGCCCAGCATGCACAAGTACATGGGTTCAAACCCCAGCACCGATGTACACAGCTAAGTGTCACAGCAATGAAAGCCATGTGAAAAACTCAATAAAAATTGATTCTCTCTGTCTCTGTCTCATTGTCCTTCTCTCTTAAAAAAAAAAAAATTAAAAAATAAAATTAGAAGTTTTCATGTCCCCAACCCACTTCCATTTTGAAAAGGTAGTGGCTGGAAAAACAGCAGGTGTCATCCAGCATTGGGCAATCAAGCTATGGAATGAGTCTCTCGTCCTACCCTAGAACAGCCCTAAACACTGAGGGTTTACATTAAAAACACAAACCAATACCAAAAACAAATTTTAGAGTCTTAATTTGTTGGAGGAAAATGACCCCATCCTTATTTTTCTGTATCAAAGTGATCTCTTCCACAGACTCCTGAATTTCTGAAGCTGGAGGATAAAAGCTCCTCTTTGTGGCAAATACTCTCAGAATCTGCCTAGAAATGTAGACTCATGGAACTCTTCTAAACAACAAGATGAACCTGTTCTCTGGGATTTCTAAAGTGTGGTCTCTAGATGGATGTACTTCTGATTTCTATAGTTGGTCACACATTAATTCTATTCACATTTAAACTTTCAAAAATCTTACCTGAGGATTTTCCAGTATTCGTTTAACACCATCGACAAGATGGGAGAGAAACTTGGCTCTCTCAGCATTGTTGAACAGGGATCTTCTGACAGAGGCGATCTGTACTAAGCAGGATAATACCTAAGCAGAGCACAACACACGCTGATTACGATGGCACAGCTATTTTGACCATACCTTGTCCCCTCCTACGATATTCTTTAGGATATCTGATTTATGAAAGAAAAATGATCAGATCTAAGTTGATCATAGCAATTTATTAAAATTACATTTTAAGTAAAGCTTTAAATTTAATTTTTTCTGTTTTAAAACTTAAGGACTTTTGGCTAATCTAACTTTGCTATGTAGTACTGTATAACAAAATAACCAAGTCAGATCTATACCCTGAAAAACTAACTTTTACACTGAAAACATTTTCTCTGCTGTGCTAGACATTTATATGAGGTTTGCCCTCCACCCCCAATCTATTTTGTATCCTTCTCTATCCTGTTCTGTCCCCTGGGACAATGACCTCTGAACAATAGCCAGACCCTCTTGTTTTCTGGATTCTGATTGTTTCAAGCCATTGGGAAATACCAGCAGGAAGTTAGAGGACAGAAAAAAAGAGGAGCCCTTTTTTCACCCTCTCGCTGGGCTGGGTTGGCAAATTTTCTCTATGGATGGCCACAACTCGTGTTGTTCAGTCCTCCCTGGGGCCATGGCTTCAGTTCTCTCGGGGCTTTCCTTCCCCTGCCCACGGAGGCCCTGTTCCTGCCAGTGGTCACGTACTATCACCCTTGCTGGAGTTCCTTTGGTTCTGCTCATACCTTTGCAAACAGTCCTTTCATTAATTAGCTCTCCTGACTGTGCTACCTTTTCCTGCAGTAACCTGACTGATGCGCTTAACACTGAATTCACATTTCCCCTAAAGCAAAGGTCCACATTAATTTGGAAAAGTACTGCAATGGCCAGGAATAAGAGGTCCACTGCAGAAACACCATGCAGAACAACCAGTACTTTACTGACTTTTCTTTGTATATTTTGTGTACAACAGTATTTTAGACTAACAATCTAAATCCTGGACCAACAAGGTTTTAGAATCTGAATGATTTTGAGATTAATTATTGCTTTAAGAGAGAAATGTACCATTCCCAACATCTTTAAAAATATTGTTCAGGATAAGTTTGCAAATTATCCTTCCCAGTTATCACTATGTAATGTTTGCTGGAGGGACTATCAAAACTGTTTTCAGCACAATCTTAATGTTTCAGTCAGATAGTATCAGATGAACTGCCACTTTTTGCTTGTGACAATGGATGTGAAATACAGTATCAAGCCAGATACAGATGAAACAGAAAGAGCTTGACCATCTGCAGTAGCTGGCCAGTAAACAGAATAAAATTTAAAAATAATTAAAACTTTATTGCCAGAACCCTTTAGGCTAGAAATTTAATCTCACAAGGCTAGATAACTAACTTTGGTATTTCCATGCTTTACTTCTATGATTTTATAAAACAAAATGAACATAACATTCATTGCTACTTTTTAAAAACAGGTCTATGTTCGAAACAGTGGTCCTGACTCACCAGAGGTGAGAATGAAGGAGGGATGGAATGATACAGGTCGAAAAACAGCTGCAGAGTTGAAGAATCTAAGAATGCTGGAAAAAGACAAACAACATCACTTTACTTTGTCTGCACAGTGCTACTGGTATTATTCTGTTTTCATACTAAGAGAGCACATCCTTCTGCATTCTTATCTTACAGAATGTCTACCTCCTTAGAAAGTAATAAACTATTAGGGGCTTTTCATTTTCTTTTTTTTCCCCCTTAAAGTATCAGTTTTAGTTACTATAAGAAATATATTTTATTCGTTTGATTCTCAGGGAACTTTAAACAATCCTTATACCTCTAACCATATCAAGAATTAAAAGTGTTTATCCTTAGGAACACAAAAACAAATATAAACTCAAGTTTTTGTTTGATATATATATAGTTTTGGTACTAAGCCAAGAGCATTCTACCTGGAGCTAAATTCCCAGCCCTTTTTATTTTAAGACAGGGTTTCAGGCTAGCCTTGAACTTGTGATCCTCTTGCCTCAGCCTTCTGAGAAGCTGGTTGATATTGTTTCTAAAGGCAAGTATTACCCTAAATAAATAGATAACATGTCTCTCAGTGATTAATGCAAGAAGATACACACTCACTATTGTGTACTCATTAAGAGTTTTCCCATGGTGGGAGGATCTATAAGATTCCTCCAACAACCTCCACCCTGTATCATAAAAACAGGCTTCAAATTATCAAAATTCTAACTTTAAAGTACACAAGGGATCACTGGTGTTCTTTGGATTATCTTATGGACATGCTAGGGAGCTGCTGCTCAGGCTGATCCAGATGGTGAGATTTCCCTGTTACCTGATCTCCAGCTGGTGGGAATCTGTACTGTACATAGGTCATCTGAGGACTCATCAGTAGATGTGCCGATGAAATCAAAGTTCAGGCAGTTATGGGTGAGTTTGAGCAGCTGCATGAGCAAGCCATGCTGACTTTCATCATTCAAGTTCAGATTCTTTCCTGAAGCCTGGAAAAATTGGCACACAATGAACCCCTAACAATTATTCCTCTCTTCCCAGCTAGCTCCCAGATTCAGAAGCAGGCTGTTGAGCCAGAGAAGAACTATATTTCAGCATAGCAAAATGATGGCCTTTTATCCTAAAAGATGTTACGGTTTTATCGTGTTAATGTTACTATGAAAATGTCATCACCTCCCCTTTTTTTTCTAAAGAGAGAGAGGGACAGTGAGAGAGAGAAGGAGAATCAATTTTATTTAGTTTTTCATGTGGCTTTCGTCGCTCTGACAATTCATAGTGCATGTAGTGCTGTGGTTCAAACCCGAGTCCCCGCACATGCCAGGCAAACACTATAACCACTTAACCACAGCTCCAGCCCCTCATTTTTTCCCTTTTAATAATAATTACATATTTATTATAAAAACATGAAGCTGGTACTTAAAACTTATTCTTTACATGCTGTAGACAAAATGGCCACAAGGAATATGGAGCAATATGGGATGTGAGATTTGCCTGTGAGATCCTAACAACTTCTAGACACAGCTATGGCAAAACTGTGTATGGAGTTCTGAGGAAGTTTTATAGCCTGGCTCACCTTTCTTCCTTTTTCTTTTCAACACCACTGTTACCATCATCATCAGAAATCTTTCTAACCAGAATTAAAACAAAATCATCAATGATTTGTATTTATTCACTTGCATACTATACAGCTGACCATAGCTCCACAGCAACCATGGCTATTGATTCCAAGGTTATACCAGCTATGCCTCAGTGACTGGCGCCTGTTTCTGATAGGATCAGTGAGGAGCCCTTTGTTTTCTCAGAAATTTCCCCTACCCTGTCCAGGGGTATAACAGCTTTGCCAGGCAAATCTCAAGAGCATTTGGGAATTCAGAGCTATAACTAAGTAATTGAGTAAAAGATGAGGATCATTAACAGGAACAACAGGAAGAATCCAAATTTGCCTTTAAAACTAAAATTGGGGGGGCTGGAGTGGTGGCTCGGTGGTTATGGCACTTGCCCAGCATGCATAAGTACATGGATTCAAACCCCAGTACCCACATATACAGCTAAGTGTCAGAGCAATGAAAGCCATGTGAAAAACTCAATAAAATTTGATTCTCTCTCTCACGGTCCTTCTCTCTTAAAAAAAAAAAAAAAAAAAAACCTAAAATTGGGAAATACTGTAAAATGAGAAAAAAGCAAAATGAACAAAAGCTAGTGGCTAACCCCACTGCGATTCCAACAGGGACAAAGAATTCAAACAATGATTTTACAAATAAGCAAGTTAACATTTCTTTCTTCAATTCTATCAATAAATGAATTGAAAACCAACTCTCTACTTTAAAACAGGTAAATTCCTTATGTGAAATTCCTTCGGGTTATTAAATCTAAATGGATGTTAAAAATTTTAAATCTACTTTTCCTTACAGATGTTGCTTGTTTATCTGCTGCTTTTAACTCAGCAGGGGACAGAGGAGTCAACCTCGTTTCATATGATAACAGTGCCGTCTGAACCTGCTTTCAAAGCACCAAGAATCCAAAAGCCATAAAACTAACATGCTTTCACTCTGTACAGAGATTTTATGTGGTTATAAAAAAGCAAAGAGCAAAATTTCTAACTTTGTGGTAAAACTCTTGATTCTTCTAAGATAGGAGAATGGGATAAGTGTTCACTTACTGCTCTTTACCGAGGGGAACAGTTTTCAAGTAGGAAAATCACAGTCCTTTCTCTAACTTTAATAGTCAATCTGGTTAGCTTTTTCTGCATCTCTAGATGTGTAGTATGTGAGGGATAAATGTGCTGCATAAATTAATGACCTCAGGAGCTTATCTCTAACAAATTCCCACATACCCTCATCCTTCCAAAAGAAATTAGGAAGCATAACCCAACTTGTAATCGTACCTGTTTTAATAAATTGCAGGAAAGTGTGAAGATATCAAATAGTGATGAATCTCGGAAAGAAGAAGCTATTTTTCTGTGCTTGGTTAAAGGATGGGTGGTGTCTGCCTGTGTGGAAACAGAACAGACAAACGCCAGTTTTAGAATTCATTGAAAAAATAAAAGCAAAAAATAAGAATTTTTCATGTAGACTTTAAACCAGAGGATTTCCAATAAAAGCAACATAAACACAAAACACATTTTTAAAGCTTAAATGATAATCACATCTAGTGAGAAAACGCAGAGGACAGCGAGCTGCCACGAGCTAGCCAGGAGCTCATTTCTCACTATCCTACAGAGCAAAAACAAGAAGATGAGGGATAAATATTTTTCCTGCAAATTTTTATTTTCCTCTGCACTTAGGGAGGCAAAACTTAACAAACTGTTGGCAGACATTGCTAATAATTACTGTCATGTCATATTGTGGCTTAGTCTCAAAAACAGAATAGCAGGGCTTGGTAAACAAACCACTCAGGACTGAAGTTTCTACTGCATTTCCAAAATAGTCATTAACTAACAGCCATGAACTTAGAATAAATGACAATAGCCTATGATGCTCTTTCTTTTTGATGCTCTTTCAACACAGTCTACATACCACACAAGAATTCAAATGGTGTATTGTCTTTTACTTATTCCTCTGTTCATAGCTTTTCAGCTAAGTTATAAATGTTTTTGTGATCAAATATTAAGTCTTTTATTTTCCTGTGGTACTGGGGATTGAACTCAGGGGTGCTGTACCACTGAGCTACATCCCCAGCCCTTTTTATTTATTTATTTTTATTTTGAGACAGGGCCTAAGTTGTCCAGGCTGGCCTTCAACTTGTGATTCTCCTACGTCAGCCTCCTGAGCAGCTGGGATCACTGGTGTGCGCCATCACATTGGCTAGGATTAAGTCTTCTACTTCTTTAACATGCCTTTTATTTTTAACATAGTACACACTCAATAAATAGAATCTAAGAATTTCAAGGTTGTCCAGTTTATATTTGAACCACTTATTAGTTCCATGTCACTGTGTTATCAATGTAGCCTTAGATAACAAAGGCGATGCTGGACTATATATCATGGAGCATCCATAATCTGTTGTGCTAATAATAATACAAGAGATTTCACTTAAAACTGTGTCAGACATGTTTTCAACACCTTCTTAAGAGAAATAAAGCCTTGAAGGTGTTAATATCAACATTTATGCATTTCATGAGGATGAACTTCAAAGAGGAGAATATTAAGGACACATTCACTGCTGCATTTAGTTAATACATGCTCTCCTACAAATGTACTAAAGGTTAAACAGGAAGTAGTTAAGAGCACAGGCTCTTAATAAGACTACTGGGTTCTAATTCAGATACTCTTGCTTATGAATTATTTAACTGTAGGCAATTTATTTAATCTTTATATACCCCAATTTCTTCATCCAGAAAAATGGGATAACCATAGTACCTGTATTACAAGATTGCTGTGAGAATAAAATTAGTTAATATCAAGTGCTAAGAAATGGGACTGGTACATCATAACCACTCAAAAGCATAAACTACTATATTATTTTCATAATTATTGATCACAATGGGGATTGCACATGACAGAACACATAGATTCCAGATTTTAACAGGCTATAAGCTAGTACACTGAGAAAATATTGACTCACAGTTAAAATTTCTCAAGGTTAATAAAAATGTCCACAAAATTATGAGCTACAGCAATAGTAGTGCTAATGTAATTAATATACTGACAACTTAAGGGTGAGATATTACAACTAATATTAATCAATACTGGCCTGCTCAATAATTATAAAATTTTAGCTGGATACAAAAGGAAATGATTGGAAAAAAAAAAAGCCAGAGCAAAAACACAAACACAAACAAAAGCCACTGGTGTTTCCTCTGCAGCACTCGCATCAAAGACGGTTTAAAGAATTAGCTGAAGGGCTGGGGTCGCAGCTTAGTGGTAGGGCCCAGAATTTGCGAGGCCCTGTGTTTGATCTCTAGCATCACAAGAAACAATTATCTGGTATTAGGAGAATGGTTCATGCATTCTGAAGAGAACCTAGCAGGATGTTTAGTAGTAGCACCCAGGAACCAGTCATTTATAAACGACTGTGATACATCAGTGCCCACAGGAAAAGGGGCACATAAACAATGTTAGTTCATTTTTATGGTCCCTGTTTTGGACTCTTTCATTAGCAAGGTGATAATTCACAGTGGTTTTCACTTAGAACACTCATTCTCATCTTTAAAATTAACATTAACACCAATTAGGAATGCTTAGATGAGAGGGCAGAATATTCTGGAGACAGAAGGGGACCAGGATAAAAAAATGAGGTTGCACTTACAGAGGAAAGACCAATGGAACTGGAGTGTTTCAAAAGGGCATTAATCACTTACCGCAAAAGCACACAACGGCCAAAAAGATCATCCCACACATAGCAGAAAACACCAAGACTAAGAAAAAATATGTCACTTACTTCAATGAGGAATGCTGTAGCACTTACTTGATTAATTTCATTGGTTAGCTGAGATAAAATTGTGACGCCAATGATGCAGTATTCAACACTGTCCTGGTTAAAAAAACACGTTAAGGCAGAAAGAGTTGGCATGTGTGCTTGATTTTGCTTTTGGGATGCACTCATATTACTGCATATGAGAATCCCTGTGTCACTAAGAAGACTGCCTACACAAGGTGGCAAGGAATTGTAGTTTCCACCTATTGCCTTAAAGCTAACTTCCATAGAGAGCAAAACTGCTAAATCTGACCTCAGCAAGATTTAACACTGGGTTTCCAAAAGTTCCCATCAATATTACAGCATATGCACTGTTAAAAGATAAAATGCAAAACACATTTGTAAGATACATAACAAATTACACATTTAGGAAGAGATGATATACAATAATAAGAAAAAGAACCTGAGGAAAAAAGAAAACAGGAAGCTCACATAAAAGCACAAACAAATGTGTCCTGTTTTATTCATGAGGCAATCAACGAGATACTAATCGTTTTATTTATTTATTTATTTATTTATTTATTTATTTATTTTAAAGATAGAGGGTGGGGCTGGAGCCGTGGCTCAGCAGTTATGCTGCTTGCCTGGCATGTGCGAGTATACTAGTTCAAACCCCAGCACCACGTACACAATGAAGTGTCAGAGCAATGAAAGTCATATGAAAAACTAAATAAAAAATTGATTCTGTCTCTCTCACTATCCCTCTCTCTTAAAAAAAAAAAAAGATGGAGGGAAAGGGAGAGAAAAAGAGAAAATCAATTTTTAAAAAATTTGTGATCTGGGGGATGGAGCGGTGGATCAGCAGTTATGGTGCTTGCCCGGCATGCATGAGTATGCAAGTTCAAACCAGAGCACCATGTACACAACAAAGTCTTGGAGTGATGACAGCCACATGAAAAACTAAATAAAACTGTTTCTCTCTCTCTCTCTGTCCCTCTCTCTTAAAAAAAAAAAATTTTTTTTTCATCTGGTTTTTGCTTCTCCAACACTTAGTTGTGCATGTAGTGCTGGGGTTTGAACCCAGGTCTTCATGCATGCCAGGCAAACACTACTGCTAAGCCAATGCTCCAGACCCAAATTATTTTACTTATTAAATTAAAAAGAAAATAAAAAAAGTTTAGCTTCCCAGGCTGAGGAATATGGAAAAACATCTCAGAAAATGTTGGTTTTCTCTCATAGGTGGAAGCTAGAGTACATTATCAGAAAGAGTGAGAGAGGGGCTGGAGCGGTGGCTCGGTGGTTACAGTGCTTGCTGGCATGCATGAGGATCCAGGTTCAAACCCCAGCAACACATATACAACTAAGTGTTGGGAGAAACAAAAACAAGATGAAAAATCTCTTCTCTGTCTCCATCTTAAAAAAAAAAAAGAAAAAATCTTAAAAAAATTTAATAAACTAAATAAAATTGATTATTTTCCTCTCACTGTCTTCTCTTTAAAAAAAAATGTTGGTGAAGTACAAATGATAAAATTGAGGGATATTTGAATACACACACACACACACTTTTTTTTTAAAGAGAGAGTGAGTGAGAGAGAGAGAGAAAGAGTGAATCAGTTTTATTTAGTTTTTCATGTGGCTTTTGTTGCTCAGACACCTCATTGTGTATGTGGTGCTGGGGTTTGAACCTGCATCCCTGCACATGGACAGGCAAGCGCTGTAACCGCTGAGCCACTGCTCTAGCCCTGATATTTGAAAATATTAACTATCCAGTCAACTGAATTAATTCCAAGGCAAGGAATTCACCTTTCAAAAACACTTATTCAAGTACAAAATATATATAATGGGAAAGTCATTCAAGTATTTATTTAGCAGCCCAAGAAACACCCCCAAACAAAAAACACCTAAAAGCAAAACCAAACAACAATAACAAAACCACCCCCAAAACAAAACAAACAAACAAAATGCATGTCTATATGAGATTAGTTAAATGAATTACAGTACTTCACTGGCAACAGTATGAGGTGGCATTTTTGAAAGGATGAGGTAGGGTTTGTTGTGCTGACATGCAAACAATGCCAAGACAATAAGGGCAAAAAGATGCAGAAGAGAATATGCCCCAAAGCCCACTTTATGTAATTTTTATGGAGATAAACTAGTTCACTTCTGTTCCTCTCCCATTCCTATTATATCAAATATATACAATATACCTGTAAAAACCTCGTGACGTCAGTGATTGCATTTCTGAAGACATAGTCATCCTTCTGACAGTCAAACCAGCCCAGTTTTGTGATCCTGGCATATAACTGAATAAGTGCTTGTGTCACAAAAGTAGCCAACTTTGGCCGTGTGGCAAGGTAGTTGAGCACATAATTCCCTGTGGGGGGAAAAATCCACTTAATAGAAAGCTCTGCCAGGGAAGTGGGGTTTGTCTTCAAGTACGCATAAGCCAAGAAATGGTAAATTTAGATTATTTACCCTCTAACTCTCTTAGTTTTTTATGCTACAGAGAAACGGGACCTTAAATTTAAAATTATTGGTAAGATTTCAAATTCAGAATTTTATTCTGTCATTATGAATGATCTGAAGCACAACAGCCCAGCTTGAATCTACCTCTACATGGCTAAATGACGCGGTCTACACAGAATTCAAAATCCCTAGAAAAGTTTTTCTGAGTTATTAGTGACAATAAAAACTGAATGAATGAAATCTGATAACAAAAGAGACAACTTCGGATTTATGTGGAAGTAACTGTATTGGGTCCTCTTTCACAGGCTCAAAACTCAGGGAAAAACCTGGATTGCAGATTTTCTGTCTGCTTAGCAATTTCAGCATATTATCAAACAAATCTATACCCATTAAATTGAAAAAAATTTTACATTTACCCATTACTAGTATACCACTAAACAAATGAATTTAAGCCAGATCAGAAAATTCTGTACTTACGAATATCTATTCGTTGTTCCAACGGTAGGGGATTGTTTGTGCGTGATACAAGCTTGGTAAGGCATGTAGCTGCCAGTAACTGGGAATAAGATGACTGTAAAAGGGGAGGGAAAGAATAGAGGAAATTATCACATTATGCTGCATAGTTAATCTCCAAATTATATCTTTCCATCAGCACAACTATCAATTAGTTTTAGCTCTGAGGATATAGGATATTTTGTTTACAGTACTAGGGATTAAACCAGAGATCGCACAAGTACTCTACCACTGAGCTACATCCTCAGCCTGCCCTATCTATCATCTATCTATCTTCTATCCATCCATCCATCCATTTATCTATCAATCAATCATACTGGGCATCCAACCCAGGGGTACTCTAACACTGAGCTACATCCCTAGCCCATTTTTGGTTTTGAGATAGGGTATCACTAAGTTGCCCAGATTGGTTTCAAGCTTGCAATCCTCCTGCCTCAGCCTCCTGGGTCTAAGGATAATTTTCTATGACACTAAATACAGTAGGCTATCCAATTTTGTTAGAATTATATAAAACCACCAAGTATAAAGAATGTTTAAGAAAAAAATTTGTAAAAGACATTTTGACGTGTGATATTTACTCAACTCATTTGGAACATGATTAAGATTGACTAGTGAAACTAGATATGTCAAACCAATAATAATACAAGAGGTTACTATAACCATAGCATATAATGTATAATTATATACTATTTAATGCATGACTGTTTTTAATTTAGTACTTCTACCAAGTTGCTAAGAAGTCAGTAGAGAGGTTATAAAAAGGAAGCCCACTATAATTGTTCTCAGTATTGTACCAATCCTGCTTTCTTCTAGTGTGGCCTTAGAATTAGGTCAGATATTGCATGTGGAGCTCCAGTAGCCGTCAACTGGAAGCAATGGATGTGTATCTCCCACAGGACAAACACAAAGGATCAATCCTAAGACCAAATGAATTACCAGAAATGCACAAGACATAAAACAGCATAAACTTAGAAAAGACTACTACTCATCTCTGCAATCCTTAGCTACTAAAGGATAATCTGAGTCAACCATTAATCTGTACTACCTACTGCATAAGGAACACTGTGACAATACTAATGAAAATTCAAAAACAAAGTTATCTAGAATTCTGCTAAATAGATTAACTACTTTAACTTTTTTTCCCCTCCTCATCTCCCTCCAGTCTGAAGGATATTTTTTTGGGAAAGTAAATCTTTTTTTTTTTTAAAGAGAGAGGGACAGTGAGAGAGACAGAGAAAGAGAGAAAGAACTTTAGTTTTTCACATGGCCTTAGTTGCTCTAACACTTAGTTGTGTACATGGTGCTGGGGTTTGAACCCGGGTCCTTGCCTTGCCAGTCAAGCACCGAAACCGCTGAGCCACCGCTCTAGCCCAAAAGTAAATCTTTATAAACCAATTTTTTAGGGATATTTTTTTTTTAAAGGGATATACTGTAGTCGTTCAGGATACAATACTGCACTATTTTTTTTTTTTTTTCAGGGCTGAGGACCGAACTCAGGGCCTTGGGCATGCTAGGCAAGCACTCTGCCACTGAGCTAAATCCCCAACCCGCATTTTTTTCTTTTTTTTTTTAAAGACAGAGAGAGAGTGGGAAAGGAAGAAAGAATCAATTTTATTTACTTTTTCATCTGGCCTTTGTTTCTTTGACACTCAGTTGTGTTTACGGTGCTGGGGTTTGAACCTGGGTCTTCGCACATGGCAGGCAAGCACTCCAACCCTGTACTATCATATTTATTTTCACCTTTACTACATGAAAATTATTATAGTTACTATTTGCACTTATTGGTTTCTTCCCTTTCATTTGTGAGACAGTATCGATAGGCATGCCTAAATTCCTTTTGAGTATTAGGACAAACAAGAGAATTGCACTTGAGGGCTGAAGCGGTGGCTTGGCGATTGTGGCAACTGCCCGGCATGAGCAAGTACATGGGGTCAAGCCCCAGCACCCACGTGCACAACTAAGTGTTAGAGCAACGAAAGTCATGTGAAGGGCTCAATAAAAACTGATTTCTCTCCCTCCCCACTTTTCTCTTAAAAAAAAAAAAAATTGCACTTGATTATGCTGCCACTTTGTTGAGAAGGATAGTGCTGCTAGCAGGGCAAGGTGGCGCTACTTTGGAGGCCAAGCAGGAGGGTCAAGAGTTCCATGCCAGCTTGGGCAACTTAGTGAGATCCCATTTCAAAATAAAAATAAAAATAAAAAGGGCTGGGTGGGGATGTAGCTCAGCGGTAGAGCACTTGCCTAGCATGGCACGTATGAGGTCCTGGGTTCAATCCTCAACACCCAAGCATACACCGCAGAAAGCAAGCTAGTGCTACCTGCTAATGTCTACTTGGGACTCTCCATGCCCTTTGACGTACCCTGATGGGGTCTTAAAAAATAATAATTTCATCAAATTATGTCTCCTTAGAAGTATTATTTTGATTACTGCAATGCCATTTTTAACCTGGAAGAGGTTCTAATTTTGAAAGCTGAACTTCCTGTAATTTTCATTGTCAAGGTCTTTATTTCCTAGTCTTGTAAAAGGCAATAAAAGCAGCAGCTGTAGTATGGAGGAGGAAAAACACAAAAGAAGACTGAGGAATGGTATAGTGACAAGAACTTTAGGTAGGTAAGTTCATTTATATATAGCCCTGTCTTCTGCAAGATGCATAGGACTGTTAGACATGTTTCAAGAGTTTCCTGGTGAGGCCACATGGTCTTTTCTTGCAAACCTGGTATGGTGCTTCTCAAAAGTAAAATGGTGTGTGTGTGGGGGGGTCTGGAGCAGTTGGAGTACTTGCCTGGCATGCATGGGCACCCAGGTTGGAGCCCCAGCACCATATGCATAGCTGAGTGTTGGAGAAGCAAAGGCCAGATGAAAAAATAAAGCTGATTTTCTCACTTTCTCTTAAAAAAAAAAAAAAAAAGTAAAATGGAGAATACTGGGACACACAAGATCAAGGAACTGAGGCTATCCTGATGAATCCGTAAGTTTAGAACCAGAACATTTCCCCTAAGCCCCTGTTATCCTCTGGGATTTGTCCAATCTTACGTACACTTCCTCTCTCGAGCAGCAGCTGGCACTTGCTCAGGCAGTCGGGGCTGTTGGTGAATTCAACCAAGGCCTTTTCTGCCTGCAGTCGAGTGGTTGTATCTGTTGTTTCATACAGCTGTTTGCACAGATTCTCTAGTTGGGCCAGGCTCTGGAAAAGATTGGTTGAGAAAGAAGTCAGTCCAGCGTCCTATCTATGGAAGGCACTATGCTCGAAATTACTGGAGAAAGATAAACAACGACCAATGAAGAGAGAATTAACTGCTTCTCATCTCTGAGAAGCTGGCAACCTTTATCTGATAACCATTTGTAGCTTTCTTTATTTGATAATAGAAGACAAAATGAAAGAATGCTTAAAATATCTATATGCTTTTTCAGTCATTCCCTTGAAGACCACTCACAAATGATATACTCCTTCTAAGTTTTCCAAAAGGCTTTCAAATAAAAATTAAAAATTCACTAATTCTGCCAATAATTTTACAAGCATCAATGAGAGACACTGCTGCCACAATTAAGCACATAAACATACAATTTGAGTGTCACACAGAACTTTATATAGTTTCAAATATTTTCCTTTTGAGTGATAGTAGCTTACAGTTCTCTCTATCAGCCTAAGGATGGTCACTCCTAAGAGAACCCCTAGGAGAATATTTCAGAATACAGGTACGCACCTTCCTTCCTGGATCCCTCATGTCTAAAGTTCAGCAGAGCCTTCTGTTGTACTTTAAACTCTTGCTTCACTTCCAAATTTAAAATGGAAGGGTCAAAATAAATTCAACCCTAGCATCTGCTCACCCAGAGATAAGACAAGGGAAACGCCCCTAAAGAAACCCTTCTCTCCAAATCTTGAACCAGTTCCAGGGAGGCAGGCAGGGAGGGTATGGGTGTGTGTTTTGGTCAAAAAGCCCAAGTGGATGCAAGCAAATCTATTTCCACTGAACATGGTGTTCAAGGCAAAGAGGAAAGGAACTAGTTAAGAACATACTTAACTATCACTTTTCACTGAGTGAAGGACAGTAAACATCTGTTAGCCTTTAAAGAAATGGTTTGGACTTTAAGAAGAAATCTGAGCCTATTTTCAACGCTAGCAAGCAATATTTGGTTTAAACAGTTTGAGGGACCCTACTATTAGAAATGACCATTCTAATAAGAACAACAACAACAAAAATAATAAACTAACTTATGTAAAGTGCTTAAACTATATTACATGGCCTGTCTGCCCAAGGCTTTTTATTATCATGTTTTTCATTATGCTGTGACTTTATAAATCACAGCTTTCCCACTAAGCAGGAAAGCCTTTAAGGCAGGATTTTCATTTTACTTAACTCGATTAACACATTCCAACATGAACCTAAAGGAAAAAAGAAAGATAAATACTGACTCTTAAGATCATCAGTGTCACTTCAGAGAATTCCCCAAAGAATAAAACAACACCTACTCTCAAACCAAAACAACAAAATTATCCATCAAAATATTTTGGGTCTTTGATTAGGCTTATGTCGAACTTGTTTCTCTCTGACTTTCAGGGGTCCCACTTACTGTCATTTTCAATTCAAAAGCACAGAAAAGGGACTGCAGCAGTTACGGCGCTTGCCTGGCAGTGCCATGGATGGGGTTCAAACCCCAGCACCATGTACGCAGAGCAATGAAAGCCACATGAAAAACTACATAAAATTGATTCTCTCTCTCACTGTCCCTCTCTTAAACAAATAAACGCAGAGAAAACTGTAATTGTGAAGTCATACAATAAGTAACGAAGTCTTTTCTGCACATGGCTTACAAACATAGGAATAAAAGATAAGGCTAATTTCATATATGCCATAAAATATGTTGAGTAAGTCATTTTTGTGCTTGCCAGTACTGGTTCAAGACTCTATTGAAAATTGGTTTAATTATAAATCCCCACATTACTAAATAAGGGATTAAGTCTCCTTTACAAGGTTTTGTTTCAACATTGAAGTCTATTTTTTATTTCTTCCTATAAAATAATTCACTTAAAAGGAACAAATCATTTAAAACATAGGTAATAAAGAAGATATCAACAGAAGGACACCACAACTAAAATTGAAGATTGGCTATAAAATCTGGTATTAGGGAACAGAAAGAAGCAACTGCATATCCCCCCAGACATCTACATGGAAGTTTCCAACCTTCTTAAACAATCACTAAATAGAGCTGCTGCTTAGGGTGTAATGGCTCTCTTCAAGGTCTCATCAATCAGACCAGCAACTCTTGTTTATGTTTATTACAACAAAGTTGGTCACGTGACAAATACGAAGCATCTGTCATGGGTAGGTCCTTACTGCTAAAAACCTACATGCAGGTTATGGTGGGACTTTGTTGTTGTTTTGTTTTGATCTGCTAATTTAGCAGACAAAATGTACTTGGGGGTAAGTCTGATAATGAGTTCTCAGCACAGGAAACAAGGTGGTTAAAAAAAAAA
This sequence comes from Aplodontia rufa, assembly GCA_004027875.1. Lineage (NCBI taxonomy): Eukaryota > Metazoa > Chordata > Mammalia > Rodentia > Aplodontiidae > Aplodontia > Aplodontia rufa. The sequence continues at coordinate 2,794 of PVKS010023842.1, read as the reverse complement.
AGTAATTTGATCATTTACACAGTTTGAAGAACTATAGTTCTATCTGTATCCAGAAGAATAAATGGGGAACAACTTAGTTTTCCCAAACAACTTGGGCCCATTTAAAAAAACTCAGGGTTAATGGTCACTTTGGGTTGCCCACACCATCTATGGAAGTAAGGAGGAATCAAAGCAAATCTAATGGTTAGGATTATTTTGAATCACTTTTTTTTGGGGGGGAGGACTCAAAATAACTTACAATTATTTGATTAGCTATTTAAACTAAGGACTTCACATTGAGGGTGGCAACGACAAGGTCACCTTCAGGTAATAACATTGATATTCAACCTTTCCCTATTCCACAGTTCTTGTTAAGGACAACTGTTAATGTGATTCTACTTCAGTTGCAAAAAAAGCCTCTGGAGAAGAACGGCTATTTTCTGTTCCTGAGATTGTCAAGCCTATAAATCCATACAAAAACATCCATCTGGGGTCAGCGAAACAGAAAAGCACATTTATAAAACTGAAAGATAATCTTCAACTAGCAAATTATTACTTTAGTATAGGAAACTCAACCAATTAACCCCAAACATAGAACCAGACTGATTTCGCAAAAAGCCACAAAAAAATTATTTAAAAAAAAGAAAAAAGAAAAAAAAAGCATCACCTTTATTTAGTAACATCAACTTGGATACGGAAAACGCAGATCAATTATTCTCATTTCCACATAAGGCACAATTTGCTGAAAACACAGACCTTAAGAGTATAATGATTTATCTGAAGAGTAGCCATATATTAAAGGAAAATAAAGATTTTATTTGTACATTAGATGTTATTCTACTCCACAAAGCAGTACACCTTGGGATCTATTTTATTTAATTTGCCTAATACTGCTTTTTACATTCATTTATTTATTTAAAGAGAGAGGGGGACAGTGAAAGAGGGAAAGAATCAGTCTTAGTTTTTCGTGTGGGTTTCACTGCTCCAACACTTCACCGTGTACGTGGAGCTGGGGTTCAAACCTGTTTTCTTGTGCATGCCAGGCAAGTGCCGTAATCACAGAGCCATAGTTCCAAGCCCCTAATGTTGTTTTTTAAAATAGCCTAACATGCTATACTTTTAAATTAGCCTCACTGCTTAAAAAAAAAAAATTTACCCTTGGAGATTTCCAATCAGAGAGTAGAATGCTTGCTTTTAAGAAGGGCTTGATGACATTCCCAATAATGCCAAGTACCAAATTAGAAATAAGCACAACTCTTGGAGTACCAGCAGAACTGCAGGTCTCTCAAGCCCACATCCATGACTTCACTGCTACCTGCCCATCTGAGATGAGAGAAACCACCATCACATTACAGACAGCAGGTGCAATCCATGAGTTTCAATGGCTAGAGAGTGCATTTACAAGCTTGGAGACTGAAAGTTCATAATTATGATGGCTCAAGTATAAAAAGGAATTTCTGAAAAACACCAATCCATTTTCAACCTATTAATTTAGATCCTTTTAGTTGGAACTCTTTTGTATGCTAGGAAACATTAAATATGGACACTGAATCCTGGCAGAAAATGAGCCATTTACTAGAAGGTTAATGAGACTTAATGTGTAAATTATATTTTTTAAAAAATCTATTTACTAAGGCTTTCTTATTTTCAATAATGAGTATTATTATCATAGAAAACAAATTCTAAAAAACTTAAAAACTCAGGATCAACAATTATTGTTAGTTTAAAAATGGCAAAACAGTATATAAAGTACACTGTCATTTATAAAATATGCTAGTAAATTTAGATGAATAAAACCAAACTTGGGGCTGGAGTGGTGGCACAGTGGTTATGACACTTGCCTGGCATGCGCAAGGACCCAGGTTCAAACCCCAGCACCGTGTACACAACTGTCAGAGCAAGCAATGAAAACCAAATGAAAAACTAAAAAAAGTTGTTTCTCTCTTTCTCTCTCTGTCCCTCTTTCTTAAAAACAACAAACCAAACTTAATCATCTCTCAAAGGTGAGATTATGGAAGACCTGTGATATAATTGGTATATATTTCTATAATTTTTGATCACAAATCTGTGAATGCTTATATTACCCTATAAGCAAGAAAAACTCCCCAACAACTATACATACAAAATATTTTTAATATTTTTTGCTTATGTTTTGTAATCCCGGTGATTCAGGAGGCTGAGGCAGGAGGATCACAAAGCCCTAAGCAACTTGGTGGGATCATTTCTCAAAAAAACAAAAACAAAAACTAAAAACCCAAAAGGGCTGGGAATGCAACCTGGTGCCTCTGAGTTTAATCCCTAGTAACAAACAAGAAAAAAAAATTTTTTTAAAGAGGCAATTCAAGCTCCATTCTTATTCTGATCTAACTCTTCTAATTTGTAATATTCTATTTATTAACAGTTATTCTGTTATCAATCAGAATTAATAAAACCACAAAGGCCAAAGGCAAGCCAGGAGCAGAAGTGCATGCTTGTAATCCTAGTTACTTAGAAGGCTAAGGAAGAGGATCACAAGTTAGAGGCCAACCTCTAAGTTCAATCCCTAGTACTGGGGGGGGGGGAGGGAATGAAAGGAAAAAAGGTCTGTTCCAAAGGTTAATTAAAAAAAGGAAAGAAGTCCTCAGACAAGGGTCTCATATCCAGAATCTATAAAATACTCAAAAATGTCAGCTACAAAATCACCAACAGCCCAATTGATAAATGGGCGAAAGAGCTAAACAGAGACTTCTCACCAGAGGACATTGATCAAGCCAATGAATACATGAGAAAGTGCTCTAAATCATTAGTAATCAGAGAAATGCAAATGAAAACCACA
>PVKS010023841.1:0-31819 GCA_004027875.1 Aplodontia rufa | reverse complement strand
AGCTACAAAAACACCAACAGCCCAATTGATAAATGGGCCAAAGAGCTAAATAGAGACTTCTCACCAGAGGACATTGATCAAGCCAATGAATACATGAGAAAGTGCTCTAAATCATTAGTAATCAGAGAAATGCAAATGAAAACCACATTAAGATATCACCTTACACCAGTCAGATTGGCAAAGATGAAGAAAATAAACAACAATAGATGCTGGAGGGACTGTGGAGAAATAGGCACACTAACACACTGTTGGTGGAGCTGTAGACTGGTACAGCCCCTCTGGAAAGCAGTATGGAGAATCCTTAAAATTGTATGATTCTTAACGCAACAGGGAGATGGTTGCCTAGGATACCTGGTGACGTAGGGTGGGGGACAGGGTGGGGGGAGAGCTTAGGAAGAATATCTAGGAGACTGGAGGAAGGGAATATGGGAGAATCATCTAAGAAGGGGATCTCCGACGTCCACGAGATATCCATTTAACTCAGGAGTTCTTCTGGGGGAAACAGCAGCAGGGGAAACCGAAAATGGGCATCCATGATATGGCATTAGCCCTGGATAACTAAGTATATATCCATTGGTTCTTGAATGCTTGATAATGTTTCCCCCTCAATTGTAACTCCATATTCATCTAATAAATAAAAAAAGAATGCTTTCATATCATCCCAGAGATTTCGATACATTGTTTCATCATTCTCATTTGTTTCCAAGAATTTCTTGATTTCTGTTCTCGTTACCTCTTTTATCCATTCTTCATTTAAGAGGGTATTATTCAATTTCCATGTATTTGAGTAGTTTCTGTTGTTTTTCTTGCTGTCAATTGCTAAGATCATACCATTGTGATTTGACAGGATACATAGGACTACATCAACTTTTTTGTATTTGTTAAAGTTCACTTTGTGGACTAAGATGTGGTCTATTTTGGATAAGGATCCATGAGCTGCTGAGAAGGTGGTAAATTCAGCTGATTCAGGATGGAATATTCTGTAAATGTCTGTTAAGTCCAGTTGATTGATATAGTTGATTAAGTTAGATATATCTCTGTTGATATTTTGTTTTGATGATCTATTGCTGAACATGGAGTATTAAAGTCCCCCAGTATTGTGTTGAGATCAATGAGGGGTCTAATGTCCTTGAGTACTTTCTCCATATAATTGGGAGGGTTGTAATTGGGGGCATAAATGTTAACTATCATTATGTCTTCTTGATGAATTCTTCTTTTTACTATGATATAGTGACCTTCTTTGTCCTTTCTGACTAGTTTTTGGTTAAAATTATCTTTATCAGATATTAGGATCACAACACTAACTTGCTTTTTCAGACCACAAACCTGGTAGATATTTTGCCAACCTTTCACCTTCAGTCTGTCTATTTTTGATTGTGAGGTGTGTCTCCTTTATGCAGCGTATTGTTGGATTTTGTTTTTGGATCCAGTAAGCCAATCTATGTCTTTTGATTGGGGCATTGAGTCCATTCATGTTCAGAGTTAGAATAGATATGGGAATCTGGGACCCTAACATTGTGACTATTGCTGTGTTTTGCACCATCTTGGATATCTTTTGGTGTAATTTGTGTTTATTGACTTACTTTTGTTTAAGGGTTTTGGAAGTTGATTGCTTGTTCCTCTGAATAAGTATGTCCTTGAGAATTTTCTGTAGCTCAAGCTTTGTGTTCATGTATCTTGCTAGCTTGAATTTATCATTGAAGTATTTAATTTCTCCATCACATTTAAAGCTAAATTTTGGCTGAAATTTGTTTTCTTTTAAAGTTTGAAAAATAGCATTCCAAGCTCTCCTGGTCTTTATTGCCTGATTTGAGAAATGCATTTTAATTCAAATTGGTCTGCCTCTGAATGTGATTTGGTGGTTTTTCCTGGCTGCTTTTAGGATTCTCTCCTTGATTTCTCTGCATTATTTAGATGATATGCATTGGTGAGTTTCTCATTTGGTTAGGTCTGTTTGGTGTCCTATCGGCATCTTGAATTTGATTTTCTGAATCAATTCTGCTGTGGGGAAAATTCTACTTGGAAATTTCACTTAGAAGGTTTTTAATGCCCCTTGTTTGTTGTTCAATGTTTTCTTCAATTCCAATTGCTCTTGAGTTGTTTCTTCTCATCTCATCAAATAGTACTTGGAAGTTCTGATCATGCACAACAAGTTTCTTTTCTTATCTATCCTCTTGAACTAGATGTTGCTCAGCCTGTCTTCATAATCTAATGTCCATTCTTCGAGTGCTGAGGTTTTATTTTCTGTTGAGTTTATTCTGGTATTAGTATCTTCCAATGAGCTTTTGATTTTTTGACAGTAGTTTTCAATTCTCAGAGCTCTGCTACATCTCTTTTGAGAATGTCTAGCTCTTTATATATGTGGTCTCTCATCTCCTGAAATTGCTCTCTTATCTCTTTTCTTAAATATTTTTTTAATTCTTTGATTGAATTACTAATCATATTGTTGATACATTTTTCTAGTTTTTCTTCTAGGACCCTGACCATGGACACCTTGGATGGGGGCCTGTGGGGTTGAGGTGGGGGATTGTTTCCCTTTTTCCTCATTTTGAGTTATGGGGAGTGAGGCTTGAAATCCAACACTGAATAATTCTCTTGGGGGCTTTGTTGATGGTATCAGAGCTTTTTATCTCATTGCTTAGTTGGGCTGGGGTATAATTTGGGTAGCACAGTTCAATGGCTGGTACCCCAATCTGTGAAGTATTGTGGACGTTTAGGTTTTCCGATACCTCAGGGAATAGGGGGTAGAAGTCAATAATAATTGCTGCCACTGCATTCACCAGACAATGTCATCTACAGCTGTTACAGTGTTGATTAGCATCTATAGGAGCAATCAGATAAACAGTTTTTTTCTTTGATAGCTTTCACACTATACTTGGTTAATAAGCAAACACCCATTTTCAAGTTTGGGGCTCACTTCAGTTTACCAAGGACCTCTGTTGGTGAGGGAAAAAAAGTCTAGAGAGCAAAGGGAATGAGGTAAGAAGATAGTGTGGAACTTGTGAATTAGGATATAGAGCTACAAGATAGTAGAGATGATGTAGACTATTCTGCTAGAAATAAGGAAAAGTTAGAAGTGGGGTGAGAGTGGGGTAATGCCTATGAGGGAGGATGAAAGAGATCAGAATACAGTTTAGGAATTGACAGAGTAAAGGGATGAAGGTGGTAGTAAAGACTGGGGGTCTTTTCAGCCCAAGGAGACTGAGGACTAGTTTGCAATATTGCTATTGCAGACCACCACAGGTCAAAGCCCAGGAATAAAGACACAGCAGCCAAGTACCACAAATCACAGGGACATGAAATATCAATTAATCACACAAACAACCAAACAGACATGCAAAAAAATACATACACTAAGGAACACCAATTCCAAGAACAGCAATAGAATAAAAATTTTTTTTAAAAAAAGAGTTGGGAATGTTTTGAATTATTACTACCAGGGTCAAAAAATACTGTGGGGGTATGTGTTCATAGCTGACTTCTAGGTGGAGTCACTTTCCAGTTGAGTTTGTTGGAGGGAATGAATCTTTGTGATCTCAGCTGACAGTGAAATTCACAGGAGGCCTCCCAGTAATTTTTTCCTGTAGGGGGTTGCAAACATTCCCTTTCCCTGCATCCTGTGAGAACAGACTTTAGGGCCACCCGAGTTGCATTCTTGGGAGTTTAGTGTCTGTCTGTCCAAATTTGTCTCAGTTCAGCCAGGGACCCAGGAGCTACTGGGAGTCCTGTGGATCCTGACGCAGCTGTAAGGGACTCGTGCTATTCCAAGGAGAGTGGCCAGCCTGAACTGAGCACACCCAGGACCATTATCACCCCACACTTGGATGTCTTGAGGTCCCCACTTATCCCAGAAGATGAGATATTGGGCAGTCACAACCCCAGCAAGAGGAGGCAGGTGTGAAGGACACACTAGCCCCACTAGACCAGTGTCTGTGGAGGTCTCAAATGCAACCACTAGGGGTCATGGAAGCTCAGTCCCACTTGGAGCACCCAGGACCTATGGGACCTCTTCTGTTTACAAAATTCAGGGTCTGAAAGTAGAGGAAAGCACTGGATCCAGGCTGCCCCTTCAGTTCATAGGTCCCTGAGGGTGATGCTAGCCCCTGCCCTGCCTGAGAGTTTCAGGCAGTATCTATTGTACCTGAAGGCCTAACCCCACCTCCCAGGGTTTTAGGTCCTGGGAGCAAAATCCTGGTCACCGACTCCACCCACTGATCAGCATAGATTGTAGATTGGTGGAATAACTAGGTGGGTAAGAAGCCTCTAAATGGGAGTTGCCAGACTAGTAGGTAGGGTCCACAGGGCCCACATAGCCCCCAGGATAGACAGTCAAAGTGCTGGGGGCCTGGGGCCACTCTTCAGGACTGTGCTCCCTATTCTGCTCTGTATTTGGTGATTTGGGGTTCACTGTCACAAAGCGGTTTCCTGTACCACCCTCCAGGAGGTTTCAAAATGGCAGAGATGCCCCACTTCTTCAGGTGAGCAGATTCATGGGACTCTAATTTGTGTATATTAAAACTGTCTCTTGGTTCCTGCTACTGCTGTAGCCTCGAGTCACCAGTCCCATGCCTACGCTCTGGTGAGCGCTCACCACTGATGACCACCGTGTCTGAGATTAATTAAGTGTGGGCGGCTTCCTCCCCTCCAGGGCAGAATCCCAGCCTGCCACCAGCTAGGTAGTTGGCACTGGAAAAATTATCAATTGGGTCTTCCTGCACTTTCAGCTTGTCCACAACTCTGTGTCACTAAACTTCCTTCGCTGGATAGTAATGAATTTGGGGAGAAATCTTGTCATCCACCTACCTCACAGTAAGGCATCTCTCCCACCATTGGCGTCCAGCATTCACAGAAAGACTCTTCACTCAGCTCTGCCACAGGTCACCATGATGAAAAAACAAAACAAAAAAACTGTTCATCATTGTTTTGTTTTGTTTTGTTTTGTTTTGTTTTGTTTTAAGATGGAAGGACAATGAGAGAGAGAGAGACAGAGAGAATCAATTTTAGTTTTTCATTTAGCCTTTGTTGCTCTGACACTTCCTTGTATATGTGGTGCTGGGGTTTGAACCCGTGTACTCGTGTATGCTAGGCAAGCACCATAACCACAAGGCCACCGCTCCAGCCTCTGTTCTTGGTTCTTAATCAATGGAAATTTTTATTGGCCTGAGCTTCAGTGTCCCTAATTAATTTATGTTTGTTTCTATCAGTCTAGGAACATGATCTGTTCATGATAGCTTTACATTGAATTCCACATTTCATCAAGGGAACATTTTCCTGTTTATTTGTCTTAGTCTCTCTTTTTGAGTTTGATCATGTACCTCAAACATTGGATAATTTTTATTAGGTAGATTAGATGATAGAGCTAGCTAGCTAGTTAGCCCCTTCAGTTCATAGGTCCCTGAGGCTAATGCAAGCCCCTGCTATCTAGCTCGCTAGCTACTAGGTAGCTAGCTAACTAGATGATAGACAAACAGATAGAGATAGATAGATAGATATTAGACAGATAGATAGTGCTGGTTTGTGGTGGTGCACACCTGTAATCCCAGCAACTGGAGAGGCTGAGAGAACAGGACCACAAGTTTGAGACTAGACTAGGCAGCTTAGCAAGACCCTATCTCAAAATAAAAATTTAAAAGTCCTGGAGATGTAGCTCAGTGGTAGCATACCCCTGGGTTCAATCCCGTACCACCAAAAAAAAAAAAAAAAGAAAAGAAAAAAAAATCCACACATCTTTTAAAATTAAAAAATAGAAACTGACCACTATCCGTGATGGAAACTGATATATTATCTCCTGGTAAGTGTATAGGTCATGATTTGATTATTTGCAGTGTGGGAGTTTCTTTGAATATAAATAAAAATTTTGTGTTTCTGGGTATGTTGAATGGGCAAGGGACACATCCACAGGCAGTTTCTCCAAAGAGTTGCTCCAGTGTACCTTGTAAAACTAAAATTAAAGTAAAACATTGTCTTTGAAATTTTGAAAGTTTGAAGCTCCAGATCACACAACTTTCATCTTTTTCATGGAAGCACAGAAATCTTCTCAACCCAGGTCTTTTCACAATTCATAAAGGGAAGGAGCTTGCCAAGTATAACCTCTGCACATGATATACAAAGCATGACATATATCCAAATTCTCTCTACATTAAAGCTTTTCATTTTACTTGAATGGTTCTTGTATTAGAGTTACATCTATTCATAGCAGACAACACCTGTGAGTCATTTGCTTAAATTATAGTTCTCGTTCATTTTAACACTAATGACTTGGTCTTAAGGAGAAAGGCCATTGAATTTTTCAGGTCTGTCCTAAAATAGCTGTCTTTCATATTAGATGATTGTAAAGTCAGAACGTTATAAAATGTTTCCCACAAAAGGAAAAAGGAGAGGAGGAACTGACTGACGGCTCAACAGCCTCTGCTCTCTGATCTCCCTTCCCTCTCCACTGGTCTCGGCATACCTGCATGAGAAAACAAAGCTTGTGTAACACTACCCGTAAACCTGATATTGAAAAGGAGAATACAATAACAATGATGAGCATATGATAATTAATCCAGCTTGGAGAATGTTGACCTTTGTAACAAAGTGGTTGTGAGATAGCACTGTTTCCGTGGAGGAAGACACCCATGAAAGCAAAAGTGCTTGGGACCCAGGAAAACCATAATGTGGCCCTGGTTGGGAAACTTAGCTTTCTCTATTCAATCTCTCCCTCTTTCTCACCATTTTTACCAAGCTACCAAATAAACATGCAGTCTAAGCTAAAGCAATGTGCTTGCTGTAGAATTGCAGCTGCAAGAAAAGGAGGCTGGCCTCACTTTTAACAATGTTGTTCCGTAAGCCTCTCACGAATAGACTCTTAAGCTGCCCTTGCATTACCAGTTTAAGGGAAGATGAAGCTATATGCAAATTTTATATTAAAAATTATGTAGTTGTTAAATTACTTAATATGAATAAATTGCACAGAATAGAACTAAGAGCTTTATGTGTTTATTTAGATGACAGTGACTGAACTTTGAATCTTTGAAAGTGCTCATAATGAAAATATCATTAGTTAATTTCTGTATATAAACCAACTAACTGCAACGAAAATAAAAGCAGCAGGAAAACTCTGTCTTAAATGTCAGAAAAAGATGGATTATTGGTATACATAATATGTAAAACTATATTCTAATATATACTAATGTCATGAATGTTCCCAAAATAAAGAGGCAAAGACATAAACAAGAAGAAATGGAGATAGTAAGCAAACATGGCACAAATGCTCTGGGTACAACAAAATTCAAACACTGAGATAGGTTTTTATATCTATTAACTTGGCAAGGAATAAGTAACAATAACACTAGTGCCAGAGAGTTTGCAGGGAAGTTGACATGTGCACGTCCTTCTGACTGTGGATGTAAAACTGGAACACCACAATGTGTACTGAGCCCCATGAAAGTGTTCACACCCTTTAACCCAATAATTGCACACATTGTAATTTAGAATGAGGACATAATTCAAAAGGAGGGCAAATGATATATGAACTCATCATTGTAATATTATCTGTCCGGTCCCAGCCGGCAGGAACCGGATGGCTCTCATTCGGCGGCTGACTGGGAATGAAGTAGACCCAAAGGCCCTGAGTCCTCCAAGCACTTTATTTCTCCCTTTACCGCGGCTAAAGGCCTCCAAGTGCTTCCCACCTTCCCTCTCTTAGAGGCAAGGCCCTTAAAACATTCTTTCTAGAGTCAAGGCTATTCACATTTAGAGTCCCCGTTTCTACTGCTGTACTGGAGTCCCTATTTCTGGGGCCGGGGCTACTACCTGCATCTTCTACCGCTGCTGATCTCTCTGCCGTCTCTGCTTCTGCTTCTACCATGCTGCTTCTCTGCTTCTCTGCTTCTCCCAGACTAGTCGCTACTCTCTTTATTTATCCATTACAACAACCAATAGGGGTACAGTACAAACACGTTTATCCAATTGTAACAAATGAGTGGCCAAATAGCTTAGTCATGCGGTCAGGCATTATGTCACTAAGGAAGATACAAACCAGCTGGGTCAGAGTTGTTTACCACCAAATCTTTTACAAGCCAGCTGGGCCTCATATTGGGGTCTGGTCCCCGACAATTATCTATAAGAGCAGAAATTTAAAAAACAGCCTAAATGTCCAGCAATAGTGAAAATACAAACAGTAAATAAATTGCAGGGCATGAACTGGAGCTATCACTAAATAATGAGCTGTTCCAAATACTATTTTAAAAACTAAAAAAATCCAGTGACATAGATGTTTTGTTTATAGCTGGGTAAAGTATGCCAACATGTAGACAAGAACTACAAGAGAGGAGAGAAAATAACCCGGGTGGTGACAAACCCCTGTATTTCCAGCAACTTGGAAGGCTAAGGAAGGAGGATCACATGTTCAAGGCCAGACTGGGCAACTTAGGGACACAGTGTCAAATAAAAAAGGACTGGGGATGTAGCTCCATGATAGAGTACCCCTAAATTCAATCCCCAGCACTAAGAGGAAAAACAGTGAAAATAGGTCATGCTTGTTTCTACAATTTCTCTTTAAAAATATGAAGCTGGCAAAGTTTCTTTGGCATCTATACACCCTTCCACCTGCATTCTTCCCACCTTTCCTTGGCTCCTCCTCACTCACCTTATTTAATGAATTCTTGCTGCTGCAGGGTACCACTGTCACTTGGAAAGAAACTCAACAGATGTTTTCCTTATCTGTTTCATTGCTGCAACCAAAAGGCCTGATGAGAACAATGCAGAGGAGAGGAGGAAGAGTTTATTTTGGTTCACAGTTACGCAGGTTCAGCCCAGTTAGCAGATTCCGTATCTCTGGGCCTAAGGTGAGGCAGAACATCATTGCAGAGGGTATGGCAAAGGAAAGCAGCTCAGGACACATGAAATTGAAAGCAGAGAGAGAGAGTTCTGCTTACCAGAGACAAAATATAAACCCCAAAGACATTCCCCCAATGACCTACCTACTCCAGCCATTCCCTGCTTGCCTAAAATCACCACTCAGTTAATCCATATCAGTGGATCAACTCACTGTTTAGGTTAAAGCTTTCATAATCTCATCATTTTACCTCCCAACCTTCTTGCATTGTCTCACACATTAGTTTTGGGGGGATACCTCGTATCTAAGCCATAACAACAGGTAAATTTATTATTTTTTAATTATGGAGACTTTATTTTCCATAAACACTAGAATACAAATGATTAAGACCTATCCCCTCTGTTCAAAGAGCTCACAGTTTATACTTGATGGATGAGAAGATATTTGCAATTCATGATAGAAACTTAAAAAGTCATTAGCAAATAAGGAAACGAAGTGGTAACCAGAATCGTTAGGAGGTTTTTATCTCTTAAGTGCATTTTGCATTAAAGTATGCTCAAGGAAGTTGCTTATTTGAATACTTCACTTTCCTCCAAGTAATCCATTTCTTTTTCTGGTTCCTCTCTGGGAAACAACACAAGGCTCAAGTCTCCCTTACATGTCAAAAATCAAATTGTCGGGCTGGAGCAGTGGCTCAGCAGTTACAGCACTTGCCTGGCATGCCTGAGGATCTGAGTTCGAACCACAGTACTACCTACACAATAAAGTGTCAGAGCAACAAAACCCCCATGAAAAATTAAATAAAATTGATTCCCTCTCTCTCTCTCTGTCTCTCTCTCTCACTGTCCCTGTCTTCTTTTTTAAATCACACTGTTAACTCCATGGTGCCTGCTCATCGTCTTTTCCATACCTCTCTTTTAGTTCCAGTTCCATTCTCATTATTTTCAATCCCATACTGATTAAACATTGCTTTTCCCGTTGCTTTTCAATATAGTTATGATAATTAAAAGCACAAGAAAAGATGTGAATTGCACAGGAAGATGTAGGGCTCATGCAGTCCAGGCAGAAGAAAAGTTAATCACAAAGGGAAGGCTGAACTCTGTGTTTCAGATTGGAGAGCTGGTCAGCGTTTCCAGAGACTGATGAACACAGTAGAGAAAGGCAGGAGCTGGGCCTGGGGATATAAGTAGGAGTCTTGCCCTGTGGGATCTTTAGGGCAGGATAGAGCTGGTGGTTTATTCTAAGGGCAATGGAAAGTTAATGGATGGAGGCAGAAGGAGTAGGACATTCAGCAGGCAAGGGATATAACATAGTTGATGTTTCTAAACCATCACTTGGGTTGCAGTATGGAGAATAGATTGATGGGTGTAAGGTTGAAAATGGGCCATTGCTAAGATCCATATGAGAGATGTTGGTGCTTTGGATTAAAGTTTCATTTTGTTTGTTTGTTTGGGTTTTTTTTTTACAGAGAGAGAAAGAATCAATTTTATTTATTTTTTCATGTGGATTTCATTACTCCAAGGCTTCATTGTATACATGGTGCTAGGGTTTGAACCTGCATCCTCCTGCGTGCCAGGCAAGTGCTGTAACTGCTGAGCCACACTCCAGTCCCCCAGGTTTCATTTCTTTCTAAGTCTGTGGTGTTCTGTCATAGCAACATACAGTAATTACTCCCTGAACCCAACCCTCTTCACTTCCAACTATACTGAGACCTAGCCTCTGTGGTCACTATCTGGATAAACTACAGAGGGATGCCTGGCTTTCACCTCTAGTCATCCTCCATTTGCAACCTCCCCCACGTCTTCTGCCTCATTATAGTGACAAAGCCATCAAAAGAATAGTGCTATTATTGGGTTCAAGGAAGCATTTTGTTCCTGTCCTTGTAAATGAGGTCAACTATAACCATTAAAATCCCCTTGGGCTTGTTCATAAGGTGCTCTGGGCACGGAAGCTAAGTGCATGTGATACATGGGACTTTTATGAGTGAGTTCCCTGGTGTCTTGTAAAGATTCCTGTGAGTATTTTGTTTTACTGTCTTGAGGACTGAACCCAGTGATGCTCTACCATTGGACAATTACTCCCAGCACCCCCCCCTCCCTATTTTTTCATTTCAAGACAGAATCTTGCTAAGTTACTCAGGCTGGCTTCAACCTTGCCATCTTCATGACTCAGCCTCCTGAGTAGTTACGATTACAGGTGTGTCCCACCACACCCTTTGATTCCTGTGGTTTAATTCAATGCAAAGAATGTCACTTGCAGAAAACCACTGCTCAGTGCAGGATTCCAGACTGTAACAAACTCATTTCCAAAGTCTCATCAAGGAAGGAAGGCAGAAAGGCAGGTGGGAGGGGAGGTGGGCAGGCAGGCTGGCTTAAAGATTCTGCAAGGGGATGCCTTATTCATTTGGGTCAAGAATCAGAATTCCTTAGGAGTCATTGACACTGAAAACAAAGTGAAGTGTGGCAACGAAGCATGTTTGTACAGGGCAGCTAAGGGAACTGAGACGTAATCAAAGCCACATGTCTAAGTGAAAAAAGAGTGATGATCGGAAATTAATTGACCTGAGAACTCAACAGGTTTGCATCCTCTCTTTGTCAAATTAGCCCAAGAAGGTGACCTTCCCCCTTGACTTGCTTCATCACCTGAGAAACTGTATACTGTAATGGGTCCTTCCAATTGTTGACTATGAAATGATAAAATCTCTCCATTCCCTTTCAGATTCCTTACCTGAGGTTCTTTCTAAACCTGATGCACAGGCACAACTCAATCAGAATCTGGCAGAGAGGGTGGAACCCAGGTATCAGCAGTTTGTAAAGCTCCTGAGATATTCCTATGTACATCCACGGTTGAGACTCTATGGGTTAGAAGACTTTGAGGATCAGGCACAAGAGCTAGCCAGACTTGCCTTGCCCTGGCCCTCCCTCCTTACTTTCCAACACCAGCTTTTCGGGTACCTCCTCCTGTCTTAGAGCTGGCACAGAAGTTGCAATCTGGTCACATCCCTTAAATGCTTTCCATAGTATTCACTACCGGCCCTTGTGGACAGCCGTACAGATTAAACAGACCCAGTGATCTTGAGCCATCCTGGGATTGGCTTGTCAGACAATGGCAGAAGCTGCTCTGCCCCTGTTTTTAATTGAATAACTTACTGCGAAGAGCCTCCTTTTCCTCCAGTGCTCAGACTTGTTAGCCAAATGGAGGTGAGTGAGGGCTGCCACTAATGGGATGTGGGAGCAGAAATGAACTGTCCAAATGGAGTGGCTGTCACAGCAATTGCTGAATTAAGTAGAGACACTTAAGGCTTCAAGCCGTTCTTGTAAACTAGCCATCTCTGTGGAGGCAAAGCCAGGAGTCTTTCAGAAATAAGGCTGCAGGTTCCATGATGAGAATTTCAACCAGGAAGGAGCCCATAGGAGATGATTAAAGGAGCGCTCTCTTCCTTGCTCACTTTCTAGAACACTTTTCCTACTTACTCTCTCCATCCTTACTCCTGATGGGCCCTAGTGTGCTAAGTGATTCCTCCAAGCCTCATTCCTGCTCACTTTAAGAAAGAAGCCTCCACCATTCTTTCTCTTGACTCAAGTTTCCTCCACTGCTGTATGAGGAGGATTCAATATTAAGATGCCTGCCATCCGCTTGCACTAGTGTGTTCCTAGGATCCAGGTCTCTGAATGAAGAGAAGAGTTGTTGTCTCTAGGGAACGTTTTCAATGAATTTTTCCAGGTAAATCGATGCTGCACAGGGTTATCTTATTTATTTATCCATTATTAATTTGTTTATCCAATAAATTTATTTATTTTAACCAGAAACAAGATCAATCTTATGTTTTTTTCTATAAATTTTGTATAGCCCAACAGCAGAGGTGAGCAAGTACACATGGTAGGACACTAACTGCAACTACGATTCCAGTGAATTATCACTCTCACCTTACCCAGAATGTTCCCGCTCACCTTCCCTTGGCATTGGAGACTACACCAGGTGGAATACACTTGGAGGAGACTTCCGGGAAGGAAGTGCATGGAGTTGTGGCCCTTTCCCTGATTGAGGTCCAAAAACAATTGGATGGACTTGGGCTGTCCTTGGATAGGCCAGAAAGGAGGATAAAGCTGTGGCAATGAGAATGGTACATGAGTACACAGGAGTAGAGTGGGCTTCAAGGACTTGCAATCAGTAAGAAATATCATTTGTGGGGATGTGTACTGCTGAAAACAGAAAAATCCCAACTACTAGCATACAGGGGGAGGAGGAATCAAGAAGGGCATGAGTAAATGAAGCTCAGGAGCACCTTAAGACTGAATCTTAGAACAGAAATTTTCCCTTACACTTGGAATAAGACATTGGCTCCGATGGTCCAGGACTGTGAGTTACAACAAAAGCAGGCCACCCCTTCATGGAAGGAGGGTCTGATACAGCTCTCATAGGAAACATTCTTCATCACCACTCTGCAAGACTGAGGATCACAACCATGGTGAATCACTTTTAATTCATGTTTATTAATGGAAATGCATATTCATGAACTGTTTTCACAGAAAGAAGGGTAAGAATCATGGGCCTAGAAGGTCAAGTGCATTTTATATGGTATACAAAACCCCCTACAACCTGATTTCTTTTTCTCCCCTAGCTTTACTGAGGTATAATTATTGCAACCCAATTTTAGCCTCTTAACCTCAGTTCCAGTCTCTACCCAGCTTTGTTCATAATATTCATTCTGTTTAAGAGCTACGTGATTTGGGTGAAATTGGTAATTTCTTCCCAAATTATCAGAGCAGGTATAATAAATTTTAAATAATCACTAATTTTTACAGCTCTTCCCATCAAGATGGATGGATTTGCTTTGACCAAAATATAAAATGAAAGAAATAAAGTAAAAGTCAACAATCCTTATCGCTTCTTTTCTTACCCTCATGGAATATTATGCTTATGTGAATAAGCCCAAGCTGATTTGCGGAAGAGAACACAGAGACAAGAATAGAAGCACACCAGATAATCAGCAGATTGTGATTGACACCACCCAAGTCTAGCTAGCCTGTAGCTGATTTGCCAAGTGACTCAAAATGCATGAGTGAACCCAGTCAACATCAAGTCATAGAGACTGAGCCAAATCCCTGCCAAATTTCTGACCCAGAAAATCACAAGAAGATAAATTGCTGTGGGTTTTAAGTCACTAAATTTGAGGGTTGTCTTGTTACATAGCTAAGACTAACAGAAATAGTGGGTTAAGTCAATGAGGGTAAATCCTTCCCTTCTTCCATAGTTGGTTCACAATACAGTTCTTTTTTGTTTGTTTGTTTGTTTGTTTAATAGAGAGAGATAGGGACAGTGATGGAGAGAGAGAGAGAGATAGTTTTTCACTTGGCTTTCATTGATCTGAGACTTCATTGTGTATGTGGTGCTGGGGTTTGAACCCGCATACCTACGCATGATGGGCAAGCGCTGTAACCACTGAGGCACCGCTCCAGCTCCTCTTTTTTTTTTTTTTAAGAGATAGAGACAGAGAGAGAGAGAGAGAATCAATTTTTTATTGAGTTTTTCACATGAATTTTGTTGCTCCGACACTTAGTTGTGTATGTGAATGCTGGGGCTTGATCCCGTGCACTCGCACATGCCAGGTAAGCACCATACCCTCTGAGCCACTGCTCCAGCCCCACAGTACAGTTCTAAGCTAATTGATGAATGCAGGAATTGGATCAGGAATGGTGAGAACTTCAAGTCCTTGGCTAGGAATATCAGGTCAAAGCTGCTCTCTACACTGGATGGCGCATTACGAAGCAAAGCTTGGAACTGTGGCAACCTTTTTGCTACTATAACAAGAGCCAGACTGAGAAAGAAACCAGGACATGAGCGCTCTACAGAATGCTACAGAGAAACGGAGGTAGAGCCTTGATCAAGGGCTCTCTTAAACTGTACAGGAACTCACCTCACCTTTAGATTTTTTAAATTATATGAACCACAAATCTCCTAGGTTAGTGAAGTCATTTGATCTAGGCTTTGGGTTATTTACAGTTGAAAGCATGCAAATGATACACTCTGAAAGCTTTATAATGGTTGCTTTAATGTTCTTTTTACCGACAAATCTTCCTTTTCAAACAAAATTTTAGATGCATAAAACAAGAGACACTCTGTTATGGTTTAGCTATAAAGTGTCCCCCAAAAGCTCTTGTAAGACAATGCAAGAATGTTTGGGGTAAAAAGATTAGATTATGAGAGATGTACCAATGGATTAATCCATTGATATGGATTAAGTGGGTAGTAACTATGGGTAGGTAGGGTGTGGACAGAGGAAATAGGTTACTGGGGGTGTGACTTTCAGCTTTACACTTTGTCGCTGGTGGGTGGAGCTCACCCTCTGCTCCTGCTTGGCGTGTTCTGACCTGCTTTCCTCTGCCACTCCCTTCTGCCATGATGTTCATGTGAACAAGCCCAAGCCCAGCTATGATGGAGTTAATCCACCATGGATGACACCTCTGAAAACATAAGCCAAAATAAACTCTTCCTCCTCTATTTTATTGTTTTCAGGTGTTTTGGTCATAAGCCCAGAATCCTAAAAGCCCTGTATTAGTTTCCTACCATTGCTGTCACAAAGTACCACAAACTGAGTGATTACTTTAAACAACAGAAATGCATTGTCTCATGGTTCTATAGGCTTGGAGACAGAAATGAAGTTGTGCTTGCTCTGATACCAGAAGGACTCCTTCCCTGCCTCTTCTATAATCTGCTGGTTTGCCATCATCTTCAGCATTCCTCCGCTAAGGCACCACGCCAGTCCTCAGTCTTCACATGGCATTCTCCCTGTTCTCTCCACATCATTTCCTTCTGTACATGTCTGTGTCCAAATTTCCCCTTTGCCTCAGCACACCAGTCATACTGAACCAAGTCACACACTAACAACCTCAAATTAACTTACTTATCTTTATAAAGACCCCATTTCCAAATAAAACCACATTCTGGGACATAATCTAACCCATAATGTTCCTTATCCTGCAGCAGTACCTGAGACAGCCATGCAGGACTATAGAACTCTGAGGCAGACAAGACTTGCTTTTATTTCTCTACAATTTTACCTTCCAAACCTTTTCTTAAAGTGTCCATCTTCCTCTTTTCTTGTATTCCAAGGCTCGAATAGGATTACACATATTCTTTCTGCTTTTCCCTCCAAAAAATCAAATAATCTCTCACTCTTCTGTATCCCACAAGACTTGTTCATATGTCAAATAAATCACTGTCAACACTTTATTAAGGTTAAATACAGATAGATAGATAGATTTAACCTTAATATATATATATATATATATATATTATATATATAACCTTATTATTTATATATATATATATATATATATATATATATATATATATATGCCCTAGTTTAATACTGGTCAATGATCTCAATAGCAAGATTGTCACTTGCACCTAGTTTATTACCTAGCATGTAGTAGATATTAAGTAAGTGTTAGATGGAATAAAGTTTGGATCCTAACACTTTGTATTTATTAGTAGAGGGCATTATTTATTAAACAGAAAAATAAATTTTCTCACATACCCTTTTAAAGGCTAATGACTTGGCAAAAGACTTAGGATTTGAGGCTTCAGATTTATGACATAAAAATGGTCTTGGGAATGAGTGAGGGGAGGAGCAATTTGAACATTGACTGGAAGCCACCCTTATCCCAGATTCCCCCCATTAAGCTTTTCCTCAGTGCTAGGAATACTATTACAAGAACCCCTAGTCATCAAGCACACCACCCTCTACTTGTTTATTGCAGTCTTCTGTGGGTTGTAATTATTGTTCATTTGTATTTCTTCAAGTTTCAAGTGAAGGTCATTATGAACCTGATATAAATAGCAAAATCCCCACTGGCAAACATTCAGTGGGTTAAGCAGGGAAGTTTCCACTGTGCTTGTGTATGTGTTAGGAGACATGGTATTCAATAATGCCATATTTCTGGGTGCAGTGATGGGCACCTATAGACCCAGTTACCCAATAGGCTGAAGCAGGAGGACCACTTGAGCCCAGGACTTTAGGCCAGCCTGGGCAACAAGGAAGGGGCTGGAACCAGATATTTGTAAGTCCCATCTCAAGAAAAGAAAAAGTGCCATATAGGAAGTAATCCTGAAGAGTGAAGCCCACAACTAACGAGAGGAATGACAAAGGAGAGGTGGCATCCACATGAAATTCTTTCTCTACTTAAATCTTGGTTCATGATTATGGTTTGGATGTAAGGCATCCCCTGAATGCTCATGTGTGAGACAATGCAGGACTGTTCAGAGGTGAAATGATCAGATTACAAGAGCTGTGGCCTAATCAGTGGATTAATCCATTTGCTGGATTAATAATTTGAAAGGACTACTGTACTGGGTAGTAACTGTAGGCAGGTAGGGTGTAGATACAGGAAGTAGGTTATTGGGGGCATGCCTTTGGGGTTGATATTTTGTCCCTAGTATCTGTCTCTCTTTTCTGGTCACAATGAGGCCAGTAGCTTTCCTCCACCATGCCCTTTGCCAAGATTTTCTGTCTCACTTCAGGCCCAGAGCAATGGAGTTGGCCAATCTTGGACTGAACCTTTGAAACTATGTACCCAAAATCCTCCTCTAAGTTGTTCTTTCAGATATTTTGGTGGCAGCAATGAAAAGTTGTCTAGTATAGCATACCTCTTCATTGGCTGCTATGGGTTCATATGTACATCATTGCGGATCTGCACTTAAGAAATGGTTTCAACTCCCTCTTAATGCATAACAGAATCTTCCTTCTGTCTTGCCTGTTCTCCAGCCAATTGAATGTCAGAACTATTTTACATGGTAGCCATGGTGCCTAACCCAATAAGGTCATAATAGCAAATGCTTATTCATACAAGAAACATTTAAAATATCTGAGCCATTTAATTGTGAGGATTCAATAACATGATGTTTTTAAAGAGCCTGGCACCTAATTAGTGCTCAGTACATGATGGGTGTTACATTGGACTGTTGTCACCAATTCTTCACTTCTAACCTGTAGTATTTTATTTATATTTAATCTCTTTTCCATGAAACTTTTCAGTGTCTCCTTCTTTGGTGAATTTTGTGTGCCTGCTCCACAAACACTGAGCTTGGCCATATGCTTTATCAACAGACTGTGAATGAATATAAAATATGTCATGTCAGAGCAAAGGCTTTAAATGTGCTGGAATGGTTTTTCCTGGCCTCTTGTAGCAT
Organism: Aplodontia rufa; assembly: GCA_004027875.1. NCBI lineage: Eukaryota > Metazoa > Chordata > Mammalia > Rodentia > Aplodontiidae > Aplodontia > Aplodontia rufa. Next base: position 13,809 of record PVKS010023841.1, on the reverse strand, counting down.
CTACCCTCTTCTATGACAAAAGCATGAACCAAATGATCACTGCTTCTTCAGACTGCATACAGGAGTGGAACACTTGGAGCAACCTGAATCCAAGTCCAAAGTCTGGAGTTCATCCTGGTCACACAAGTAGGGATGTGATCAGCCTATCTAGAGACTCGTCAGGAAAAAAAATAAATGTTGTTGCAAGTCACTGAGCATTTATGGTTATTTGTAATATAGCATTATTGCAGCAATAGCTGATTAATAAAGTGGCTACTGTTATTATTTCTTCCCTAGTGAACATATTAGCCTTCAAACTCCCCTGAAGAAAGGAGTTCAGAATATTATATACTAGAAAGAAATTATCTATGCTCAGTTTCAGATGGAAAAATGAATATCCATGGATCTGAAATTAATTGCCTGAAGTCTCACAAGTCATCCACTGACAGAATTGCCATGAGCTCATGCATCAGTGGTAGCTGTCCACACATCTCAGTTAGCCCAGGGCTCTCCTGGTTGACACCTGCTGCCCCACAAAATTATTTATAGTGTTCCTTTACTCCCTTAAAATGGTCCTGATTTGAACAATATGTCATATGGTTACCCTACTCACTGGCTAACTTTAATAAAAGTTAGTTTGTAAGTTTTCATGGAGATAATTCCAGTTATAAACAAGAGAAACCCCAACTCAAACTAGATTAAATAAAAGGAATGTATTAGCTCACAAGGTAGAGTGGGAACACCAAAGGCATGTCTTACTTTGACCTCTCTGTTCCTAAATCACTTTCCCCAAAGGTTGATTCCACTTCACTAGGGTAAAGTGAAGTTAGTTACCACTTGCTTTGTTATTCATACCAAGATTTCTCATTCGTATTCTAAAAGAGAAGAAAGAGTGTCCCTGAAAACCTGCTTAGAGGAGCCAAGAAGTATCTCTCCCAGAAGCTCTCAGCAAATAAATCCTTAGGGCCCTTGGCCCAATTTTGCTCAGGGGCCCAAGCCTTAACCAAACTCTGGGCCTGGAGATGAAATCACATTAGTCTGCATTAAATTCCTGTCTAAGTGCCAGGAATAGAGTCAGGTATTAATATTCAAATGAAAAATCAGAGTCACTACCATGAGAAGGAGAAACGGATGTCAAGGGGCCTCATTTTTGTAGATTCACTGTGAAGCTAGCTCTCTTAAAATACAAGTGAGATTTACCTAATATAATCCATAATATAATCCCAAAAGGAGTTTTTGCCATTTAATCAAGTAGGATGATTAAAGAGCTCAGGGGCGCTGAAGAGCATTTCTTCTCTAGCTACCATTTGGGCCTAAAAAGACTGGGAGCCCCTGCATCACATAAACCTGGATTTAATCTGCCACTCACTACATAACCAGCTATGTTGCTTAACTTCTCTGCAGGTCTCTAATTTACACATAAATTAGGGGAAGATGAAGTCTACTTCATAGTGCTTTAAAATGATTTGAAATATAAAGCATTTACATTACCCAGCACAGTGCTGACTACACAGGTACCTGTAAAAAATCAAAAAAAGGAATAATGATACTGGTGTAAATTCAGGCGGATGTTTATTGGACTCGTGGTTCTCTGGCCAATTTCACCTGCACTGCCATAATGAGGGTGGGCATGGGAAGCAGCAGCAGGCCAGAATGGCAGGCAGGGAAAACGGCCATGGACCTTTGCCAGGCAGCTGGTTTTGCTGGCTAACTGGAAGTTCATGATGGGGTTGGTCCTTCAGAGATTGGCTGGTGGGTCCATCAATCCATTGGAGCTTGTCTACTAGCATCCAGATTGGCTGTTGTTTTTGCAGGCAAGCTGCCCTTTGCCCTGCCCCTTAACCAGCAGGCATGGCCTCAGTATCTTGGCTGAAGCCACGCCCCCAGCCAGGGGCCATGATGCTGTGACCTGTGGGCTAGCTGAAGCCCCCAGCCAGCCTAACAGTACTCACTTCCCTTTGTGCCCTAGTTGTTTAGAGAGAGTAGAATCAGAACAAATGAGCGATAATAGCCTGAGGCATTTATCAATACCAAAGAAAAGAACCTGTTGACTGGGTCGATGAGACACAGATGGAGGAGCGTACCTTCCAATGGGCCCTGCTAGAAACATGTTCACAAATTCCTAGTCTTTGACTATCTTTTTCTGGACTTGATTGCCACCATGATCAGATTCTTTCCTCAACATGTTTATTAATAATGTCACAGTCTTAAAAAGAAAAACTCAGAAATCACACTTTGATCTCAATCATTTTGTGAGATTAGTCATTACCAAGATCGTGGAAAAATCTCTCTCTAGGCAGGAACTAAAGTACTTTGTTGCCTCTAAATGGACAGGATTAAATGGGTTTAAGGGTGTAAAAATCCTTCCATAAAATAAAAATCACTATGCAGAAGATGATAATATTCATTTACATTTTAAGGGAACCAAGATTTCATGGGTTCCAAATCAGGCAAGCATCCCTGTTACCAGAATTGTGCTCCCAATAAGTGGACCTGCAGCCAAGCTTTGTGTAGCATTGTTAAACCTTTTTATTTGTTTGTTTTGAAAGAAATTGAGATTTACAAACGAGTTGCAATAGCACACAGAATTCCCACATACCCTTCATCATGGTCTATTTATGAAAACTAAGACATTAGCTTTGGCATAGTAATATTAACTGAACTATAGAATTTATTCAAATTCCACATTTTTCCACTACTGTCTTTTTGCTTTCCAGGATACCATTTGGCATTTGGTTGTCATATCTTCTTAGTCTCCTGTGATTCCTCACAGTTTCCAGTCTTTCCTTGTTTTTCATGACTCTTTGTTTTGTTTTTGCAGTACTTGGGGTTGAACCCAAGGTCTCACATGTGCTGGGCAAGTGCTCTACCACTAAGCTACATCCCCAGCCCTTTTTATCTTTAGAAACAGGATCTCATCAAGTTTCCCAGTCTGGCCTTGACCTTTCAATCTTCCTACCTCAGCCTCCTCTGTAGGTGACATAACATTTCTGAGACTACTAGGTAAAACTCTTGGAATGGAATGTTAAGCTTGACACAATCTAACCTCCACCAACCCTAAAAATAAGAATACAAAAAGGTAAATTTTGAAACATAGAAAAGATTGGTTCCTTGATAAAGATAATATCTGAATCCCATAGAAAGGATTTCCCCGGTTTTTTGTAGGCCTACCTGATGATCCCAGCTATGGATTTTATAAACACATTGATTCATGATTTTGTTTTGTCCTGTAACTATAAAAGTTAACATAACCTATCCCTTAATGAATCACCTCGTTCAAGGTAACTTGAATCCACGTTTCTAAGCTATGGTCACTCATATTTTGCTCAAAATAAAGTACTTTCTTGTTTCCCTTAAAGTAGAATTATTATTTTTACATCAGCTTAACAGGCTTTCTGTTTTATCTTTTATTTTTCGTGAAAGTTTCTTCAGTGATCATATAATCACATCTTTAAATCACAACTCTCCTATCATGAAACCCAATAATATGAAAGCATCAAATCTTCACTGAGTTGCTTGGTTTGATAATATTACATTCTTAATTATATACAGTATTTCCATCTGAGTTACAGATACTATGAGACAAATTTCAACCTCTGTTACTGTCATTTCCCACCATCTACCTGCATTCTGGTAATCCCTAGCTAACATATTTAGAAAATCAGAGTAATTTTATCCTTAGCCTGACCAGTGAACTCTTATGAGAATCCCGTAATGCTGATTAAACTAAATGACTATGAGGTCATACCTAACACCATTCCTCTCTATTAACATGAGTAGTTGTCCCAGTTGCTGTGTTAATGTATTTTACTTCTTAAGCAACTTAAAAAATGAGGTAAGTAATCATGTTGTTCATGGACCTGCTTACCATTACTGTGGGAAAGTTGTCATATTCTTTATTTATGATTCTTCAGATTTTTATGGTGGAATTGACCTTGATCAAACTGCCTACTTTTTCTTGAAGTTTTGCTATTTCAGTTGAAATCCATGGCTGCCTTGTCATCAGATGTGTTGGAGTCAGTGGCTCCATGAGTGACAGCTGTCATGAACAACTGTGATCATCCAGGGAAGACAAATGCACTTCTATTAGCTACAAATGTGCCTCACATAAAAAACAAAACAAACAACAACAAAAAAAAACTTGAACTAGGTGCAGTGGCACACTCCTGTAATCACAGCTACTTGAGAGGAGAGGCAGAGGCAGGAGGCTTGCAAGTGTAAGGCCAGCCTCAGAAATTTAGCAAGATTTTGTTTCAAAATAAAAAATAAACTGGGCTGGGAATATAGCTGAGTGATAAAACTTGAAAGGTAATTCTGATACTTTATTGCTAATCTGTACAAATTTGATGCATTTGGAAAACATTATTAACAAAATCCATACTCATAATTTAAAAATACAGACTTACATAATTATATAAGAAAAAAATATGAGCTCTTAATTCTCAGTTAAACTCACATTTTCACGTCGCTATGAAGTGGGGTGGGTGGTAATTGCTAAAAATTTCTTAGGCCTTCTTGCAGAAATCTTTCTTATTACACAACTACATAAATGAAGGCCCTACTGCGTTTTTTAACGCAGATGGTATCATCCATTGCTTCATTATTTTCATTTTTCACTGAAAATTAGGTCAGAACATTTATATCCTTATCTTTTTAATATCTATATAGCATTGTATATATGGATGTACCATAATTTATTTTACCCATTAGTGATCACATAGGTTATTTCCTTTTTCTTCTTTTTCTTTCTTCCATTTTTGATATTAAAAATTGCACTACAGTGAAAATCCATTCTCATGCACTTTTTCCAAACTTAAGGAAATATATCTGCTGCTATTGCTTGGAGTTTTATGTCCCCTTCAAAATTCATGCTAATACCTAATCCCTAATGCAAAAGTATTAAGAAGTGGAGCCTTGGGACTGGAGTGGTGGCTCAGCAGTTACAGTGCTTGCCTCACATGTGCAAGGACATGGGTTCATACCCCAGCATGACATACACAATGAAGTGTCAGAACAACAAAAGCCACACGAAAAACTAAATAAAATTGATTCTCTCTCTCTTTCACGGTCCCTCTCTCCTTAAAAAATAAATAAATAAATAAAAAGAAGTGGAGCCTTTGTGAGGTGTGTGGGCTACGAAGACTCTGCCCTTGTGAGGCCCTGAAAGGGGGGTGTTCCTCTTCCATCCCTTCAACCACATGAGGCCACATCAATGATTCCCTGCAAAGGATGCAGCTGCAGGTACCATCTAGGAAGCCCAGAACAGCCCTCAACATACACTGAACCTGCCAGATGTGAGGAATAAATGTCTATTATTTATAAATTAAACAATCTGTAATAAAAAAAATTGCAGCACAAGTGAATCCTAGCACTGCTTTGAATAACATTCTTCAGTTTAATTGGATGCCCAATTAGCTCTGTCCTAACACCCCACAGGGTAAAGAAAAGCTGACATGTAGTATTGATATATACATGCTCTAGAGAATTAGACAATGTTTCAATAATCTATTATTACATAAGAAATCACTCCACAACTTAGTGGTATAAAACAAAAACAATCGTTTATTTAGCTCAGAAATCCTCAATTTGGGCAAGGCTGGGCAAGGAAGGCTTGTGTCTGCTCCATACAACATCAGCTGGAGTTGATACGGCAGAAGGCTAGCAGATCTCGTTCCAAGGTGCTGTCAGGTGGGAGCTCACAGGGGGCTGAGGGCTGAGAACCTCAGTTTCTCTGTGCACATGTCTCTCCATGTGTCCCAAGTTTCCTGACTTGGAACATGACTCCAAGGTCAAGAATTCTGAAAGTCAGAGCGAGGCAGAAGTTGTATTCCTACTAATTATGACCCAGACTCAGATGTCTCATGGTATCCTACTTGCTATACTGTATTTATTGAGCTAGTAAAAAAGGTCCATTCAAATTTAAGAGATAAAAATCCAGTTCTTGAAGAACATGTAGCAAGTTCTGAAAAAGCATATGGGATAAGAAATATTATGGCCACTGCTAGAAAATAAATCTGACACAGCAAAAAGATACCTTCTTCAGTTCCAGACAGACAGCTCTTCATTTAACATTGTTGATTTTTTGAAACAAAGATATCTAAATTTTAGTTTTTCCTTTGATATGACTCTGTGGTAGTTGTATGATCACCAATATTTCTTTAATGGATAAAATGATTCATTTTGTTTTTTACACTTACCTTTCATTTAGCAGAGCACCCAATAACTATTAGCTATTACCATTATTCAATATGCAATATTATATCTTCACTTTACTGATGTGAACACCTAGATGTAGCAAGATGAAGCAACTTATCTAAAATCACCTTAGTGGTATAACTGGGATTTGGCTTCTAGATCTTGAAAGCTAGATCTTTTTTCTAAGCCTATGGTTCTTACTATTAATTAAACTTTTTTGTAAAAGCATTGGGTCAAGAGTTTTGTTCTATCAAGGTTATTAATAAGAAAATCTTTAGTTGTGTCTCAATTCAACTGAGCTATACCCATTCAGGAAACTATCCTAAAACCCTTTTTTTTTTTTTTTGCCAGACATTAGGGATACATACAGATTTGCATTTGAATATTGACATTTCCATTGTTTTGCATGAGAGAATGCTCAAATCAAGCAGGATATAAAGATTCAATGTGGAGAGAAATAAAATATTATGTTGCTTCTTCTCCATTTTTTCCAAAATATGCTCTGATTAAATGTCATATTAAGATAAGGGAGTTAGTATATAAAAGGAACCACAGAAATTTTGCTGGTAGGAATAAGGAGGAAATCACAGAAAGCTTCTTGCAGGAAGTTGATCTTAACAAGTGAAATGAAGAAAAGGTGTTATGAACTGTATGGACTGTGGCTATTTAATGTTACTTTTCTTTTTTTAAGAGAGAGAAGGTCAGGGCTGGAGAGGTGGCTCACCAGTTACAGTGCTTGCCCGCTATATGCGAGTATATATGCTGGTTCAAACCTCATCACCATGTACACAGCAGAGAGAGAGAGTGAGAGAATCAATTTTATTTAGTTTTTCATGTGGCTTTTGTTGCTTGTAGACTTCATTGTGTATGTGGTGCTGGGGTTTGAACCCATATCCTTGAGCATGCCGGGCAAGTGCTGTAACTGCTGAGCCACTGCTCCAGCTCCATTAATGTTACTTTTCAAATCTGGCTGTGCATCAGAATCACCTGAGGAGCTAGGCATGGTGACACACGCCTGTAATCCCAGTGATTCAGGAAGCTGATACAGAAAGATTTCAAGTTCAAGGCCAATTTAGCAAAACCCTCAGTAACTTAGTGAGATCCTGTCTCAAAATAAAAAATAAAAATAAAAAAGACTGGGGTACATGCAGCTCAGTAGTAAAGCACCCCTGGGGTTCAATGCACAGCACCCCAAAAATCATCTGGGGTACATAATGAACCCCTGAAGGTTCAGATTAGGTCAGCATAGAGTAAAGCACAGGGTTATGTGTATTTATCAGCATCTACATAATGTTCATGTAAGGAGCCTTCAGCTTCTTTGGGAACACAGGTTTACTGCACTATTCAGGAGTTAAAAACAATTTTAAAAAAGAGTTTGGATGTCATTCTCTATTGTCATCAGAATTTTTTATTTTGCTGGCGTCTGCTCTCCTTTGCTTGCTCACTCGCGCATGCTCACTTTCATGTGCGCGCCCTGTCTGTAATACCTACAAGGCAATGGCTGATTGTCTGTTCTTTAAAAGAAGCCAAGATTCTGATTCATTCTTTCGTAATTATCATATTAGGTTATTGTAATATCTTTTGTGCTGAATCAGATGAAACTCTATTTTCATTGGAATTTAGCAATGAAATAAGACTCCTAGATTATGTGATTATGGGCTTCTTGACATTTTGATATTTACATTTCCTTTAAGTATCAAAATTTATTACCACTGAATTATACCAGTAGCATTCTGTTGAACCTTCTTAGTGCAGAAATTATTAACCACTAGAATAAACTTAATTTCTTTCAGTGTTTGCAATAACTTTGAAAACACAGTGGATACTCCATTAATTTACCATAGGGATGACTTCCCCAAGGAATGAATTGTTAGTATTTGACATACCTCTAGATGCATCTAGAAGGGTTTTAGCCCCTTCTTTCTTCAGACCTAAGAAAGTTTCCTACAGCTGTATTGAAAATGTTCATGTTTGACTTTTGGTGTGTGTGTGTGTGTGTGTGTGTGTGTGTGTTAATGTTATTGGGGATTGAATTCAAGGGTGCTCTACCGCTGAGCTTCATCTCCAGCCTCATTTTTAATTTAAATTTGAGACAGGGTCTTTCTAAATTGCTGAGGCTGACTTCAGACTTAAAACCTTGCCTCAGTCTCCTGAAACATTGGGAATACAAGCATGCACCACTATGCTCAGTTCATAATCAGTCTTTTATATTTTCCAATTTGAGTAGGAAACTAATTCCTTCATTTAACTTTTTTGATCATACACCGTATTCTAGGCATTAGAAATACAAAGGCAAACATTACAGACAGCATTCCTACTCTAATTGTGGTTACAGTCTCATGTAAAAGAAAACAAACAATTATATAATCTTGCATAGCAATTCTATCAGTCCGGATTGCACCAGAGATAGACAATTGGATATAGGTATAAGGTAGAAGTATAGATACATACACATATATACACATTGATGTAATATACATGTATATGCTTGTGTATATATAATGTGTGTGTGTGTGTGTGTGTGTGTGTGTGTGTAGATACAGGTTGAGCATTCCTAATCTGAAAATCCAAAATCTGAAATGTTCCAAAGTCAAAAATTTTTTGAACACAAAAATAAGACCAGAAGTGGAAACTTCCATACCTGACCTCTTAAGATGGTGGCAAAGTGCAGGCACAGTAAAAATATTAATTAAAATTACCTTTGTGTCATATCTATAAGGTATGCAAATCAATTTTGTGTTTAAACTTGAATCCCATGTCCAGTATCTCATTACATGTATTTAAATATTCCAATGTTAAAAATTTTGAAATCTGAAATACTTTTGGTCCCAAGTATTCATGATAAGGGATGCATAACCTATATATGAATATAGTCTTAATGCAAGGAACTGGCTTACAGGGTTGTAGGTGCAGGCTAGGCAAGTCCCAAATCTGTAGAGCAGTTCATTGGGAAGGAAAACCTGGACACTCTCAGGCATGAACTGATGCTACAGCTCAGGGAGAATTTCTTCTTCCCTGGGGAACTGCAGTTCTGCCTTTAAGACCTTACAACTACTTGGACAAGGTCTACCCAAATTATGGAGGATAATTTTTTCATAAAGAACTGATTAGAGATACTAACCATACAAACTATCTTCACAGAAATACCTAGGTTAGTGTTTGTTAACTAGGTGCTACAGCCTGGCTAAGGTGACATATAAAACTGAACATCACAGTAATGTGCAGGAAATTTTATGGCAGGGGAAGCATGTAATGCCAAGGACACATATCTTCCATATATCTTACAAGATAGTAAAGGCATCCATCTTAAGGGATCAGATAATGTTTCCAAAGAGATGGCCCAACAGTCCTGAAGGGTGAGTAGATATTAGGTAGATAAAAAGTACATAGAGAAAATATTAGGATGTGGGAATAAAGTAAGCAAAGGCCCAGAGACTAGAGACAGAGATTACTCAGAGACCAGAGACAGAGACTACTCAAGATGTAATTTTCGTTTATCAGCAAACGTTTTTGTTTTTGTTTTTGTTTTCTGGCTTTTTTCCCCCCAGAATACTTTTAACAGAAGCCAAGATTCGACTTTTTTGTAATTATTTATATTAGATTATTGTAATCTCCTTAGAGCTGAATCAGATGAAACTCTATTTTCATGTTTTAATTTCAAATTCCAATTATGGTAAGATGAAGCACCCTTTCATGTGTTTATTTGACATTCAGTTTCCTCCCCTACAGTGTGCCTATTTGTACTTATTCCACTGAGTAGTTTTTTTCCCCCTACTGATTATAGGATTTGGATGGTATTAGATACCCATTATCTTTATATACATTTTGGGTATATTCTCCCCAGAGAATATCAGCCAAAACTGGAAGGGGCTTTGTAGACCATAATTCACAGGAGAGAGTAAGGGGACCAGGTTAAGTCAGAGAGTCCTGAGCAATCTGGATTTCAGGTACAAACATCACTTCTAGGACACAGACCCTGTATTGAACAGTAGCAACAGGGACAAAGAAAGGGGAGAAGAAACAGCTCATCTCTGAAAGCATGGTATTTTAAAATCCTTCAAGCAAATGACAGAATAGGGAGCTCTAGAACCCCGAAGCTAGCAAAGCTACACCGGCTGTCTTCCCTCCTAGTACAGAAAACTCATCACACTGAAATGCAAGCAATTGGCAATAAATGCAGCCAAACCCACTCACAATTATTATCACAATAGTATTTTTTTCAAGCAATGAAGACAAGACAGAAAAACATGCCTATGAAATAAAGAAAATTATATTATGATCTTTTAAACAAGCAAAAGGAAATTCTAAAACTAATAGAAGTTACAAAAGAACAACTTAAATTAGGATCAAAGTAATTTAAAAACTATTGGAGAAAAGACAATAGGAAGACATGAAAATGGAGCTTACAAAACCAAAGAAAGTATTAGAAATAAAAGAAGAAAATGTTTTGAAACTAGAGAATAAACTAGGAGTAACACACAAGTGAATAAACACTATGGATAAAGAGAAATAGAAAAGAAAAGAAGGAAAAAATTTTAGTTCAAAATATAAAAGATAAAAGAAGCTCGAACAACACAACAGCAATAATAATAATAATCCTATTTTAAAATGAACAAATATTCTGAATAGACATTTCTCAAAAAAGACATACAAATGGCCAAGAAGCTTTGGAAAAATTGCTAATCATTAGAGACATACAAATCAACCCACAAGGGACATCTATCTCACCCCAGTTACAATGGCTATTACCAAAACGTCAAAAAATACTAAATGCTTGCAAGGATGCAAAAAAAAGTGCAATTCTTATGCACTCTTGGTAGGAATGTAAACTAGCAAACCCATAACGGAAAACAGGAGGGGAGTTCCTCAAAAAAAAAAAAAAGTCTATAACTACCATATGATCCAGCTAGCCCACCATTGATTATATAACCAAAGAAATGAAAATTAGTATCTCAAAAAGAAATTTACAGCAGGATACAAGATCAATACCCATAGGGCTGGGGTGGTGTCTCAGCAGTAGAGTGCTTGCCTAGCATGTGCAAGGACCTGGGTTTGAACTCCAGTACTACCTACACAACTAAATGTCAGAAAAACAAAGCAAGATGAAAAATAAATAAAATTGATTCTCTCTCTCCTTTTCTCTCTCTCTCTCCCCCCTCTCTCTTTCTCTCTCTCTAAAAAAAAATCAACACCTGTAAATCAATAGCTATCCTACATACCAATAATGATTTGGCTGAGGAAGAAATCAGGGAAACTATCCCATTCACAATAACCTAAAAAAATATATTATTTGATAAAGTCACTACTGCACTCAAAGGAAGAGAAAGGAAAGGAAAACAGGAATGGACAAATTTAGTTCATATAAAAGAAAATAAGAAAAAATAATAAAAGAATATAATTTGGCTGGTACAGAGACAAATAAATAAGACGGAAGTCAAACTCAACCGTATCATAAATTATATTAAATATAAATGGACTAAACATTCCCATAAAGAGACTCAGTCTGAAGGAATAAGCCCTAACTATATGATGTTTATAAACATGAAAATAAAAGAATGAGAAAAGATACGCCATGAAAATATATGTAGTATTGCTACATAATGTCACATAAGTAGACTTTAGAATAGGAATTATTATTAGTGATAAAAGACATTTCAAAATCTTCAATAGGTCAATTTAATGGTGGGAAACAATTCTAAATTTTAAATATACCTTAATTGCATATCTTCAAAAAAATACAGCAGAAATATAGTACTAAAATAAAAAAAAGATGAATTCACGCAGTTAGAAAATTCAACACATTTTTCTCAGTAGTCAACCAAAAAAGTAGTAAAGAAAATAAAATACAGCATATGAGATCTGAACAATCCAATTAAACAACTTGACCTAACTGACCTACATTCAACAACTGGAAAATACAAAATCTTTCAAAGTATACCTGCAGCATTTACCAAAGTAGACAACACGCCATCATAAATCAATGCTCAATAAATCTCAAAGAACTGGAAACATGGGGAGCATTCTTTGATCACTGTGAAAAATAAATTCGAAATCAAAAAAGAAAAAGAAGTAGAAAATGCAAGTATCTGTAAGTTAAAAAGTATGCTTCTAAATAAGCCACATACAAGAAGCAATTGTCATGAAAACAGAAGATATGTTGAACTGAAAGTGAAAATAAGACATATCAAACTTCGTGGGCTGGGGGCTGGAGTGGTGGCTCAGCAGTTACAATGCTTGCCTGGCATTTGCAGGGACCCCAGTTTGAACCCCAGCGCCACGTACACAATGAAGTGTCGAAGCAATGAAAGCCATGTGAAAAACTAAATAAAATTGATTCTTTCCTCTCTCTCTTTCTCTCTTGCTGTCCCTCTCTCTTAAAAAAAAAAAAAAATCGTGGGCTGCAGTTAAAAACGATTATAGGAAAAGGTGTAGCCCTAAATTCATGTAATAGAGAAATATTGAGAATATTTTGTTACCTCAGCTTCCATCTCAAGAAGTAAGAAAAAATAACACAAATACAAAGAAGGAAGAAAAATAATAGAGAGCATAAATCAATGAAATGGAAGACAAAAAATAAAAAAAAGCTAGATTGCTGCTTTGAAAAGATTAATACTATTCACAAGCTCCTAGCAAGACTGAGCACATTTGGAAAACACCAATTACTAATACAAGAATAAGAAGGGTACATCACTAAAGATTCTACACATATTAAAAGACAATATGAGAATATTGTGAATAAATATGCGCCAAAAATTTTGTGAATTTTCATAATAAACAGATTGCTTGAAAAAAGACTAGCTACCAAAATTTACACAGTAGGAAATGGAAAATCTGAATAGTAATATTTCCAAAAGAGAATTTAAATATGTAATTTAAATCCTTCCCACAAAAGAAACGTCAAGAAAGAAGAAATAAGCCAGGTGCAATGGCACCGCCTGTAATTCCAGCTACTTGGGAGACTGAGGCAGGAAGGTTGACTATAAGTTCAAGGACAGCCTGGGTGACTTAACATGACCCTGTCTAAAAATAAAATTAAAAATGCTAGGGATATAGTTCAGTGGTTGAGTGCTTGCCTAGCATGCACAAGGCCCTTGGTTCCATTTTCCTATGTAAGACATAGGGAGAGAAAGAAAGGAAGAAAGAAACTGAATTAATGAACAAAAATTTTCGGAGAGAAAAAAGAAACATTTTTCAATTAATCTCACCAAAAATTATACGGACATTACCAGGAAAGCAAATATACTCCATGAACATATATGGATGCGGTTATCCTAAACAAATAAAAAAGCAAACCTAAACCATTAATATGGAGCAGGGGGAAGGGTGAGGTGGAAATCTTGGAACCAGACGATCTGGATCCTAAAGCCCAGCTTCACTCTTCACTGGTTTATGACTTTGAACAAGTTATTTAGCCTTCCTTCAGTTTTCCCCTGTACACATGGTGCTTATTCTGGGAATACAAGATTAGTTTTACATCCAAAAGCCGAAATAATTCACTATATCAGCAGAATAAAGGGGAAAAACCATATGATAATCTCAATAGATGTAGAAAAAAATGATAAAATTGAGGATCTTTCTTGATAAAAACTCAGAAAACTAGAATAGAAATTGCTTAGTCTGAAAATAAGATGTCTA
>PVKS010023840.1:0-31829 GCA_004027875.1 Aplodontia rufa | reverse complement strand
TGAAATGAGTGGAAGTGTAAATAATTTATTACATGATACATGAATCGTTTGGAAGACAGAGTCTTTTGCTACATGGGGTTCACATAGGAAAATGATGCTGATGAGAAGTTGGGGCCCCACTGCTGCACTGTCACCACAACCATTGACTGTTTGCAGTATCATTGTCACTGTGAAAAGTGTCACTTGCTCTTAACACGCAAACCTGTGATTAGGAATGATGTTGAGACAACAGTGGTGAGAAGACCCCTTTGTTGTTCCAGGGTTCTCTGGGTTCAGTGGCTACAAAGGCCTTAGATCATTCTGGGTTTCAAAGACTAGATAATAAAAATGGTCACTTTTCTTTTATTTCAAACAGGAGCTATTGCAATTAGTAGTTCAGCTCAGCAGATCCCTTGAGCCCTCTCTTTCAAGAGAGCCTTGCTGTGAGAAAACTGGGGACCCTTATGGTGGAGCTGCAGTCCTGAGGACCACTGGCATTCACAAAGAGGAGAAATGAACCCATACCTGTGACGTGGGTGGACTCCGATGTTCCTGTCTCTGCAGAGATGTGAGAACGCACTTCCTTCTTCGTTCACTCATTTATAAGAACCTGGTTCAATGAAGAACTTCAGCGAACACGTTTTGGGTGCTGCTGTGTGCCAGGCTGTGCTGCACATGTAGGGAACTACAGAAATGGAGTTCACTGTTACTGCCCCCAAGAAAGGCACAGCCTTTCTGTATGCATCCCCCATGGGACAGTGCACGGAATCGTGTCGTAGAGGTTAGAATAAGGTGTTACGGAGATACACAAGAGGGTGTAAAATGCTTTGGGAGAGAGGCAGGAGGCAGAAAGCATCACATAAGAGGTGGCAATTAAATTGAAGGATTTTGTAGAAGCAGAAGGAGTGACGATTCTTTCTGGCTTTACTCTGAAAGTATTTAAGAGGCAGAAGAGGTAAACTTCTGAAGAGGGTCCTTGATTAATCAGTCCAAGCTTCTAGCTCCTTTCCCAAGCCAGTTTGCAGATTTCTTTCTTTCTTTCTTTTTTTTTTTTTTTTAAGAGAGAAGGACAGTTAGGGTGGGGGAGGAGGGAGAGAGAATCAATTTTTATTGAGTTTTAGAATCAATTTTTATTGAGTTTTTCACATGGCTTTCGTTGCTCTGACACTTAGTTGTGTATGTGGGTGCTGGGATTTGAATCCATGTACTTGTGCATGCCGGGCAAGTGCCGTAACTGCAGAGCCACCGCTCCAGTCCCCCGTTTGCAGATATCTTAAACATTTTTTTCACAAGTGTCATCTGTCTCAGGTCACCTTGTTTTCTAACGAATAGTCCTCAGGAAAGACTGATCCACCCATTAACATCAGACTCACCTAGGGCCTGGGTAGAAATGAAAATTTGGGGGCCCAAGTAAAGATTCATTAAACCTGAAACTCTTCGAACTTCATAATACAAATTGAAGATTGGCAGTTACAGATCTAAAATATCTGTGGCAAGTGCAAAGAGTAAGTACAATGAAGATTACCTTTTTTTTTTTTTAAAGAGAGAATCAGTTTTATTTAGCTTTTCATGTGGCTTTTGTTGCTCTGACACTTCATTGTGTATGTGGTGCTGGGATTTGAACCTGCATCCATTTTTTAATTAAGAAATTTGATTATTATACAATCAAATATGCATATAAAGTAACAATATATATGCTTATATTCTTAAATCAGAATCACCCCCTAGATCTCTCCCTTTTCTCCCTCCTTTTCCCTTTCCCCACCTGTCTCCTCCCCCTCTCCTCCCCAATACATATCCCTAGAATATGTGTTGCTAAGCCTTAGTTGGGTCTAATACATGAGACTGACTACGTTTCGTACAGGCCTGGGTTTAGCTCCCCCTAACATTTGACCCTTGACTCTCTGTGAACCAGCATCCTTGCGGATGCCAGGCAAGTGCTCTGCTGACCCACTATTCCAGTCCCTGTAGGTTACTTTTTGAGTTCTGGCCTGGGAGGGACTCACCAGAGATCCCTGCCTCCTAGTACATGGTTGGGACACATCATGCAGCCATTAGGAGGGACTGGATCATGTTGACCTCTCTGTTGGTTTCTGTAAGGGTTGTAATGTTATAGAGTTGGGGCATCCTGGTAAACTGAGGCAGCAAAAAGCCCCCCCCCCTTTAAACCCTGATTCTTGGAATTAAGTCAGAAGGATTTCAGACACGTGGCTCAGAGTTACAGGCACAAGCTTATTAGAAGAAATGGGTAAGGGGGACACTCTTAAGGGAGAGAGTGGATACTCTTCAGAGAGGAGACAGACAGCATGCCCCATCTCCCCTCCAGTTTCATTGGGGGTCCTGGGAAAGTTTCTAGAGAGTCCCACTCAGGTCTACCTCTAGACTTTTGACTGATAGCAGGATGGCATCAGACTTTCTAGTCCCCACTGCCTGGGCAACTCTAGGTCTCCTTGGCCCATGCTGAGGAATTCTATTTGGAACCTGTTCTTAATATTTTATGCTTATAAAAGGAATAATCCTTTTCTCCCTCAGTTCTGGGGTCAGGTCGGTGTAAGGGTCACAAAAGTGTCCCCTTCAGAGGCACCTGTACTCTTATGACTTTTGGTGCCAGCATTTCTCCTTCAGACAGTAGGTAGTTTGCTGAAGAATGCAACATATTCTGTAGACTTGGGCCAGATAGGTAAACTACTTTGTAAAAGAGAAATTATTTGGAGGTCAGCACAGTGGACCCAGATTGTAGAATAATTCCGTTAATCTCATGCCCCCACCACTCAAGGCCGTCTGTCCCCATATCAGTGTCAGATGGAGGGTGGCCGCCCTGATCACAAGTTCCTGATGCACACTCATTTTTTCTCCTCAAAGCAGATAGACTGCGCGTCTTACCTAAGCAGTTTCGGCCTGGCTTTGGAGTAACTGGCTTTCCTAGTTACGCAAGGGAATCAGACCGCCCTCCTGGGTTCACTGTCTTAGGGCCCCAGGATCCACTTCCAACTCAGAGGGAGAGGGTGAGGCCTTCTTGGTCAGGTGACAGTGGCGGAGCATACTTAGCAGGGGATGCGGAAGGACAGCGCTCCAGCGGCTGCGGGACAGTGCGGGGGGGACCGCCGCCTGGCCTCCGCGGGGAAATGGTGTCCCCGGAGATGGCATGCACGCGCCTCGCGCTCCCGCTGCTGCTGCTGCTGCTGCCGCCCCCACCCGGCCCCGCCAGCTGCGCCGCGCGCTACGACCCCACCTGGGAGTCGCTGGACGGCCGGCCGCTGCCCGCCTGGTTCGACCAGGCCAAGTTCGGCATCTTCATCCACTGGGGCGTGTTTTCCGTGCCCAGCTTCGGGAGCGAATGGTTCTGGTGAGTGCGCTGCCCCACTCTCCTCCCGCTTTTGGTCCCCCGCACACGCCCCACCCTGATTGCCGCCTGGGCTGTCCCCGTGCCAGTTTCGGCTGCCAGCGTTCCTGCGTGTGGCGTTTCCGGGTGTTGGTGGTGGCTTCCGGCCTGGGCGCTGGGTGCTAGATGAGCTGGGGTTTCCTTCCGCGTGATCCCAAGTTGCACGCACTGTGCGCGGAGCTGGCTTCTCCGCGTCTGGAGAGGCGCGCACACCGCCGGCAGCTACGCGGTGGGGCGACCCCCAAAATCGGTTTGTGTCGGGTAGACCCGGACTCAGACTCCTGTCCCAGGGTTGTTCCGCGGCTCCCTGCCTTGAAGGACCTGTGCGTGGATTTGCGGAGCGTCTTTGTCCCAGGTGCCCAGGCTGGGGGTGAACTCCTGCCTTGGCTTCCGGAGTGGCTGCGGTTGCAGGCGTGTGCCACCCTGCCTGGCTAGAACCTCCTGTAAACGCTTCTAGAGAGAACCACGACAGCATTTTAGCCCAGAACACCAGTGTGTGAAAGGAGGGCGCGGTGGATGGGGTGCGCCTGTTGCCCCATCCCCCAGAGACGCTCAGCCAGGAGGATGGGGCGTTCCAGGCCAGCCTGGGCAAGTTAGTGAGACCCTGTCTTAAAAAACAAAAGCTCTTCAAATTATTAATAGATTGTCATATGAAAGGTGCTGCACATAATATTTGTTAGATTTTATCACGAGATCTATGTAAAAAATACCTTTTTTTTGATTAAGTGCTTGAAATATTCAGCTCTTCAAAATAGAAATGAGTGTGTACATAAATATGTGTGTATTTGTTCTCTGCTTTCTGATCTCACAATTTCTTTCGTAGTTCTTTTTTTTTTTTTGGTGGTACTGGAGATGGAACTCAGGGGCACTTACCGCTGAGCTACAGCCACAGCCCTTTTTATTGTTTGATTTGACACAGAGTCTCTGGTTGCTGAGGCTGGCCTCCACCTTTTGATCCTCCTGCCTCAGTCTTAGTTGCTGCGATTGTGGGCATGCATTACTGTGCCAAGCCTGTAGTTCAAACTAAAAGATACAAATGTTGTCTTGGGGTAGACCTCAGTGGTAGAGCATTAGCAACATGCTGGAGGCCCTGAGCTCAAGACCTGCAGTAAAAACACACAAAACCCCCCAAAACAAATAAAAAACAAACAAACAAAACCAACACCTAACCAAACAAAAAAGCTAAAAATGCATCATGGATCAGTTTTGGTATTTTCAGTTTGAGGAACCAAATGCTGGAATAAAATATTTAATAATAGAACTTTATTATCTCACAGAACAAGTAGTTTAGAAGTAGTTGGCTCATTGAAATCAAAGATGTAGGCTCTGAGGGGTTGACCCTTCATAGTCACATGATAATGTCCAGGCATAGATATCACAGCCTGCGACCTTGCCCAAGGCAGGAAGTCCCATTTGTCTTTTTGTTAGGAAAGAAATCTTTCCCAGAATCCTCCAGGTCTCCTTCCCCTCAAGGTCCACTGGCCAGTGTTCTGTGTCCTAGCTCCAGTGGAAGCTGGGAAAATGTATATGTGACTTTGGGCCAGGCACGGGGCAGTGCCGCTGAGTATTACGTTATTTCAGCGCCGTCTTCACAGCCAAAGGAGCCTCTTAGTCCTCTTTGGGGCTTCAGTGCTAACTGTGGATTTGCTTATCCTGTGGAGAGGTGATGAACAAGGTCAGATGGGCTTGCATCTATTTTATGAGGATAATTACTGTTGGGTTAATCTAAAATGTTTTAGATGTACTTTTCCTTATGAAGCCTTGTGGAAGTGGTTTAGGCTCAACATACTGTTGCTCAGAATGAATGCATAGGACAAGTACTCTTTGAGGCTGAGTTAACTTACTAAAAACAGTATCTGCTTCCCGGGTGCCATGGTGTATGCCTGTAATCCCAGTGGCTCAGGAGGCTGACGCAGGAGGATTGCAAGTTCAAAGCCAGCCTCAGCAACTTAGTGAGCTCCTGTCTCAAAATTAATAATAATAATAATAATAATAATAATAATAATGGCAGGGGATGGGGCTCAGTGGTTAATCACCTCTGGATTCAATCCACAGTACCAAACCAGACCAACTAAACAAATAAAATCCAAACATCTTCTTAATTTTACTATTGTTTCTTTCTCTTCTCTACCCCTAAAATGTGCTTTCTGTTAGTGAATATAGCAGGGGCATTGTAAGCTTTAGAAATGTCAGCTTTGCGTTTGAAGCCTTAGTCTCTTGTGTTACAAAGAACTTAGTATGTAAAGACCATACTAGGTGTTGTGAGTTTTTTTGCACTCATTTTTTTTTTACTTTTTAAAAATGGTTTTATTAAGGAGTTAAGTTGTTGAACAATCATAAATGTGTATAAAGTAACAGTATTATAAACATTTGGTCTTAAATCATAATTTCCCCCACAATGCCCACTACCCAGTCTCTTGATTCTTCTATATTACACCCCATAAGAGATAGTAAAGTCTATATATATGTGTGTGTGTGTATATATATATAACACACGATTGTGAGTTTTCCAGAATTAAATGATGGTATAAGTATCATTTGGCTTCTCAGGGGGGTAAAGCGTATGCTACACTGTGGATTGTCTCCCTAAGGTGTTGTGATTTAAAAGTGAAGATTTAAGAAGATGGCTGTCTGGATTGTCCCGAATGCCTTAATTTCAGAGTTGAGAGGATTTGTTAGAGGGAAATGAGAGAGGAATTCTGGTGTATATAAATTTTCTTGAATGCAAAGTTAAATTAATGGGGAAGTGAAGGAGAGACTCCGCGTAACTTCTAAGTAAAGGGGAGATCCTAGAGGGAGCCGGGCAAGTATTTCAAATGATTACATTTGTGCTCTTCATGTGCCGCTTCTTCTCTCCACTTAGGTGGTATTGGCGAAAGGAAAAAAGACCAAAGTTTGTAAACTTCATGAAAGATAACTACCCTCCTGATTTTAAATATGAAGATTTTGGACCACTGTTTACAGCAAAATTCTTTAATGCCAACCAGTGGGCAGATATTTTTCAGGCCTCGGGTGCCAAATATGTTGTCCTGACTTCCAAACATCATGAAGGTGAGCGTTGCGTGTGACAACAGGTGCTGTC
This sequence comes from Aplodontia rufa, assembly GCA_004027875.1. Taxonomy (NCBI): domain Eukaryota; kingdom Metazoa; phylum Chordata; class Mammalia; order Rodentia; family Aplodontiidae; genus Aplodontia; species Aplodontia rufa. The sequence continues at coordinate 25,386 of PVKS010023840.1, read as the reverse complement.
ACCACCTAGGAAACGAGAAGACATTCTTTTGGAAGAAGACACTAAAGCACGGTCATGCCTACAAGACCATTGTTCTTTCAGGAGTAACCATAAGTGGAGACTAACATTTGCTTATAATTTAAAAACCACATGTTCCACCTAAATTGAGAGAGAGTAGGGATACAGACAGGGCAAGATGGCCACCATTTGGTATACATACTTTTTTTTTTTTTTTTTTAAGAGGGGGACAGTGAAAGAGAGAGAGAGAGAGAGAGAATCAATTTTATTAGTTTTTCATACGACTTTTGTTTGCACTGACACATCGTTGTATATGTGGGGTGCTGAGGTTAGAACCTGCATCCTTGTGCAGGCCAAGCCAACTGCTGTGACTGCTGAGCCACCAGCCCAGCCCCTCTTTTTTTTCAATTGCTCTATTTTTTTATTCAGAAATTTATTTGTTGAACAATCAAACAAGCTTCTCATGAAGTAATATAATATATATATATATAAATTCTGAAAATTAGATTTACCCCCAAGAGCTCCCCCAATTACCCACCCTTATCCTTCCCCCCTCCTTCCCAAAACATCTCTACCAGCCCCTGTTATATGCACTTTTAACAGTATTAAAAGTGTTACTTAAAGTGTTACTTTTAAAGCTATTTGAAGTGGAACGAGTGTGGCAGGTTTAAGTTTCCAGTTGGAATTGCATTCGTCCCTCACCTTTCTCCGAATACACTCTGTGAAGGCACTGTGGGGTCTGTGCTTCTGCATTCTTGGTCGTTCCTGATATACCCAGCTGCACCTTTGGCTAACTCTTCTGTGACCAAATGGTGCAAATGGTGGATGAGTTAGTGGTGATGAAAGCAACACAGCTCACCTGGAGGAAAAAGGATTATGGAATTCTGATGGTGCCCAGAAATATGATAGCTGGTGGAGGAATACCTAAAAGATAACACAATGGTCCCACACTAGCAGGCTAGACTCCACCCATGACCACAGCATCCATAAGGTCAAGGAGACATCAACAAATTATTATTCATGTTCATTCATTAGGTAGTTTCCTTTGCATGACTGTCTGCCTTGATATAAGAAAATTTGCTTCATTGTTTTCTCTAGGAGTATGAAGAGCATAGTAAGGGAGGACCAAAAATCTGAAATTATCTTAGAATATTTTCCCCCTTGACCACAATCTTTAGCTTCATGATTCTTTCCTATAGATATTTCTCCTGCTGAGATGGATATTTGTTAAGTGGTTTGCTTGAGATCATGTGGATTTCCTGATATCTAGGAACTTCCCCAAGCTATAGCCCAAAGTCATGATAAACATAGTGAGTTTATTAAAACATCACTACCAGCAACCAATAATCTTAATCAAGTTGGGAGGACAGATGACATAGCCCACATTTATATGTTCTCATGGGCCCATGTTGTCACATTTTTCATTACTTACGGAGAATGCTCTGCTGGTCTTGTTCAGGAGGCACCTCCACTGGGTGAGCTTATGGTGGAGCTACTGGGACAAAGATCCAAGTGGCTGCTGCACCGCCTGATGTAAGAGGGCCTGTCGAATTGAAAATTTTTGAGTTAACACTTCACATATTAACAGCACTGCTTTGAAGCTTACCATGAATATCTTTTGAATAAATGCAAACTATTTTTTAATTTCTTTTTTTATTAGTGCGTTATAGTTTTACATAATGATGGGATTAGTTGTCACATATTCCTAGATGCACACAATTTAGCTATACAATTTGTCCAATATCCCTCCCCTCCCAACTGTGCTCTCCTGTACCTCCCTCTTTCCATCCCCAAATCCCTTGCCTTTCTTCTGGGTCCTATATTTTTTCCTAAAAACTCCAAGTACAGTGACATAATTCTTATACCTATGAAGAACATTTTTATATACATGACTATAGTATATACAGTGACATACTTATACATGCTTGGAATGTACCTTGCTTTATCTCAGTTCCAACATTTCCCTTTCTCCTCCCTTCCTATCATCCCTTGTTATTCTTCAAAATATTTGACAATAAGATTAAACATTTATGTTTTTGTAAAGGCATGCAATATAGCTTGTTTAAATATCTTATGCAGTATCTAAGTGCAAACTATTTTAAAAGCTTCTTAAAATAAATCTAAAGAGAAGCTCAATTTAACCCTTGTCCTGATTTATAAGAGTAAAGTGATTCACCAAAGGTGTCCAATGAATGTTCAGGCTATAGTAACAGAGTACTTAGGACTCCCCCTGACGATGTGGCCTTTATAGGGGTGGAAATTTACTGAAGTAAGATTGATGATGCTTACCAAGGTTTTTAATGTCACCTTTCAGGCTTTACTTTGTGGGGTTCTGAGTATTCCTGGAACTGGAATGCTGTAGATGAGGGACCGAAGAGGGACATTGTCAAGGAACTTGAAGTGGCCATCAGGAACAGAACTGACTTGCATTTTGGACTGTACTATTCCCTTTTTGAATGGTTTCATCCACTCTTCCTTGAGGATGAATTCAGTTCCTTCCATAAGCAGAAATTTCCAGTCTCTAAGTCGTTGCCTGAGCTCTATGAGTTGGTGAACAAGTACCAGCCTGAGATTCTGTGGTTGGATGGAGATGGAGGGGCACCCGATTACTACTGGAACAGCACGGGCTTCTTAGCCTGGCTGTACAATGAAAGGTGTGTATGCTGTTAGGTGGCTGTAGTTGCCCCATGCGCTCCTAATATATACATTTAAATTCATATATGTCTTGAAATAGTTCCTTTTAGGCTTTTTTTATGGTATGGAAAGTGTTAAGGATTGGGGGTCTGCCAAGAAACAGAGGCAGCAGACCCCTCCTTCAAACCCCCAGTCTTGCAATCAAATCAGAAAGATTTCAGGCATGTTGCTCACAGTAAGTCATGAGTTTATTAGAAGGGATAGGAAAGGGAAAGGGAGATTCCATCTAACAGTCTCTCCCAAGGGAGAGAGTATGTCCGCTAAGAGAGGAGAGGGACAGTGTGCCTCTCCTGCCCTCCAGTTCTAGTGAGGGTCCCAGGGAACTTTCCAGAGTGCCACCCAGGGCCACCTCTTGACTTTTGACTGACAGCAGGGTGACATCAGACTTTTGAGTTGCCACTGCTATGACAGCTCTAGGTCTCTTTGGCCTATGCTGATGGTTTCTATTTGGAACTTGCCCTTACAGATTTCTTGCTTAGGAGGAATAATCCTTATCTCCCTTAGTTCTGGGATGAGGTCTGTGTAAGGGTCACAAAGTGCCCCCCTTCAGGGTGACTTGTGTTCTTATGGCATTTTGGGCCTGCATTTCCCCTGCAGATAGCAAATAGTTTTCTGAGAAATGTAACATATCCTGTTGATTTAAGCCATGTAGGACTGCAGGTAAAATTGCATCTTAGAAAAGAAAGCATTTGGAGGTCAGAGCACAGAGGGGCCAGTTTATAAAATTATTCCCTTACCTCAAGTTTCCACCACTCACATCTATCTGTCCCCCTGTTATTCCCTCCTCCAGGACTTTGGGCCCCTAAATTCTTTTAGGGTATTTGAGTGTCAATTCAATCTGTTTCCTGCTGAGAGAGATGAAGTTGGGTGGAAGTGACCCCAAGTCCTTGTTCTCTGTCAGGTGGAACACGGACGGTTCTGGGTATTTAACATCAGGGTAACCCAGAGGTTCATGATGCTAGTTGGCAGGTGACTGGACAAGGCATACATAGGGCAGGGACCATGCTGGGACAACAATAAAGAAGACAGCAAAGCATTATTTCTTTTTTGTAAACAGCACAAAAATAATTAGTATTATCAGCCAGTCTCTGAAAACCATGGAGACAGTAACTCATTAAAGTTTAAAGTGGGGTCCAACATGGTATTGATCTGTGAGTGGAGGCCATTTAAGGCTTTAGAAACATTAGCAGAGTTGTTAGAAATATATATACAACATTTAGTTTTTATAATGTCCCACAGGTGTCCCCTTGTTCTAGTGAAGATAACTAACGCCATCTGATCTTTTGTAAAGGAGCTCTCATTGGCATTATCTCCTTAGCTGGGTCACTTAGGGCTGCCTTGGTAAAGTCAGTTATGACTTCCATGTGCCACATTACATCTTTTAAACCGATCTGAGGTTAAATATCAGGATTAGATAATCATACCAATGAAAACCAGAAGCACAGATTGAGTCCACCTATGTAGGAGGTCAGGAAGATTTGAAGTCTGTGGGATCAGGTTTAAATTGAATCAGGACCATTTGTGACTCTATCAGAGTCCTTTGTGATAGTATTAGGCACTCCTGCACAAGAATCTCTCCTTTATAGCCTCTAGCTTTGCTTGGTTTTGGTCGCACTGACAAAGTGTACATCTCGGTTACGTTAAAAGAATCATTGTCTTTCTTCTTAAACATCCACGCATGACCATGTGTTGGTTATACTTTCCTGCCAGGTGTTTAAGACCAAGTTGGTCAAATATTGACCTTGTTCCTATGTATGGTTAAGGTCACCTGAGATTCCTCAGGAGTCACGCTGGGGAACTTTTGAGAAGCCTCTTGGCTCTTTTAGCTTTTCCTCTACCAGATGTGCCATCTGCCAGCGTGGCTCAGGGTCTTGCTGACCCCATGTGGCTTTCCTTAGAAGCTTCAGGGACATTTCCCTCTCTCTGACCTTCCTCTTTGCAGAAAGTGCTGGTTGAGGGTCCTCATGTTCCCCCTGATGGGGAGTTGGGTGACTCATCCGAGTTGCAGACCCTTAGAGGGGTCCCATCATTTCCTGGTTCCTGGCTGACCTTTGAGGGAAAAGGTCAAAATATTGACTGCATTAACCCTTTCACTTTCTTAGCTCGCGGCTCCACATTTTGGTTTTAAACACCCAACAGGTCAGTTAAACCAGTCTTGAAGTAAAAGTAATGGGTTTAATTTTAATGTCTGTAATTTTATCGCTATTCCTTCCATTTAATTGGGGTCAGTATTAACACTTGAAGTCAGCATTATACCCTTTCTGTCCTGTAGGTGATGACTAATTACTTCAAATTAACACAGATTGTTCTGTTAGTAGTAGCACTTTTGCAAAACACGAAAGGGAGAAGTTCTAAAATTTTATAAGGAAAATGCAAAGTGAAATTAATAAGAGCAAAAGCAGGTTTGGTTTGTAGACTAGCTTTGAACCGAGAGACATCATTTCTATAATAACACTAATGTATCTTTGGTATCTATTTAACCTCCACAAAGGTTAAATAGATTTATCCCATGAATTTATCAACTCAGTTGTATATAAAATCCTTTATAAATTTTACTTTCTTTTAAAAGTCATATACACATTTAAATACCTCGTATTATTTACCCAAACCTTTACTTAGTTATGTTTTATATCTTTTTTGAGGTCACAGTAATCTTTACAACAAAATCTGTCTTTGAACATAACTTAAATGAGCTTAGTTCTAGTCCACACTGGAGCCATCCTGACATGGAGTGGGGTGAGAAGCAGAGCTTTAGTTCAGGTCTTAAAGTTCTTTTTTTTCTTTTGTTTCTTGTATGCTTTGTGCTGGAGACTGCAGCCAGTGGTGCTCCACCTGTGCTACATCCACAGTCCCTCTTTTTAAATTTTGAGACAGGGTCTTACTAAGTTGCTTAAGCTGGCCTCAGACTTGCTATCCTCCTCCCTCAGCCTCCCAAGTTGCTGGAATTACAGGCATGTGCCACTGTACCTGGCTAAAATGTTTTATTTTTGAAGCTGATCTTTGCTTTGCCTCTTTTCAAATATCATTCTACAAAGTTCTCATATGTTGCTTCCTGAATCTATCTGAATCAAACAGAAAGGCTAAGAGAGGGCCTAACTTTGTTTTTGTGGAAAAAGTGGCAAAATGTTTCCCTGTTTCATATTGTCAACCTTTAAAAATACCAGGCTCTCCTTGTTATCTGCCAAAAAATATTTTAATTCCCATCCCAGTTAAAAAGTAACACAATCTGTATATCACTTATTGATGACAGGTTATTTTTATCCGGTTATAAAACATTAAATGACATAAATAAATCCCCAACTAAACTCGTTATTTTTATATGAATCTGAAAGAGACTATCAGTACACACAATTTTAGTTTGGAGAATACCTGCTTGGTAAAGTGGTCTTCTATGCTTTACATTTAAAAAGATTTGCATACTTGGAGAACATGAATACATCTAATATACAAACAAGCAAGTAATAATTAACATCACAATTACACAGAAGTCCTTATATTAAATAAATTTAACTTTTAAAGTAAAATTTAGAAACCATAGTGTAGGGTAGCTATAATCACAGGTGTGCATATGCTAACTGCACTGACAAAAATTTCTTATAAGTTTAGCAAACTGTTAATGATCAGACAGAGACTTATGATGGGTTGTATAAATGCATCTCACTTATATAATAATAAAATACTTATGTAGTCAAAGTGAATAGATATAAGCCAGGTTTTTAAATAGCAGTATGGCCCTTTTGTGTCAGATACAATGTATAAAAAGAGCATTTCTTGGTTACCTTGCCTGTATTAAATCTAGATAGCTTCTATTTTACAAGTTTTACACAACACTAGACAAAGCTCTGGCAAACATATTTAGTTCTCAGATGTATTCATATCTCTAGCACAAATATTTAGGATATCAACTCTATTGTAATAACCTAAAATAACAGTTGTTTATTTAACCAGTTATGAAGTAATCATTTAAAAGACTTTAAAGCAGATCCAAACCTGAATTCTTTTAAGACTTAGTTCCCTAAGTAATAAAGCCTAGTAGATAAAATAAATTATCTTGAGAGGCTGGAGAGGTGGGTCAGCAGTAGAGTGCTTGCCTGGCATGTGTGGTGACTCAGGTTCACATACACAACAAAAACTGGATGAAAATATAAATAAAAATCAACTTTTTAAAAACTTTCTCTAAGAAGAAAAAGAAATGATCTCGATAAATGAGAGCAGGTCAGTGTTTTAAGAAATCTAATTGTTTAAACACATAGAAAATTAGATTCTGGTTTTATATCAGTATGTTAAAATTTGATCTTTGAAAAAACATACCTTTGACTGATTGTATATAGCCAACTTAATCACACATTCAAATTTTTAAGCTTTATCTTCCACAAACCTGTAACTTACTTAGACATTCTATAACTCATTTATATCATTAGTTTTTTGTCCTTTTTTAAATCTTGGACTTTGGGACAAAAATATTACTTTAACATACAAAGTACTTTCTTATCCAGAAACATTACTTTTTCCTTTACCAAAATATATTTCATACCTATAACTTTATTATGTCTCTTTCCTAGTTACCTTTTTGAAGTTTACATTTTGAAACAATTTTATGAAAACTTCTGAAGTTTTTTTGTTAATTACTCATTTAAGAAGATGAAATATATTACTTTTTACAATACTTTAATCAAAACACAGCTGAAACTTTTTTACTCTTTGCATATAGAATTACATCACTTAGTTAGAATTTTAACTCTTGGTAACCTTGCTTTTAGTTGAAACCTAGAAACAACGCAATCTTAACCTGTTTTTCCATTTACCAATTTTTAAAACCACATTTGATAGACTCAAATATATTTTGTCTTATAGAATTTAAGAAGTCAAGAGTGCTTGGATTTATACTTAGCAGTTGATATTTTAGCATTTTAACTTTGCAAATTAATCAGATGTCTCTTCTAATAAATACATTTATGAGGATTAATCCCATTTGTGTTCAATCTAATTTACCCATTTTAGCTGTTGACTTTAGATTACCCATGAAAACCAAGATAGCACACAAACCTTGTTAACACTTTATGCTGTCTTTTTTTCTCCTGAAGAAGAATCCTAAAAGCAGTGGACATTACACTTTTAACATTTTATAGAAATCAACACTCTGTTGATTGCCTGACCATCTAGAGAAATGTTTGAATATAATAATTTTAAACACATATTTACTTTATCTTTTTAACCAATTTAAGTCATATGAACTGAAAGGTATTTGGATTCATTGCTTTTTTAAAATTTATGAATGCTCACTTATAAGTCAATTTTGGTACCACATACATGATACGTAGACACAAGCACATATGTAGATACACCATACAATACACAGGTGTGCACACATATACATAGGCAGAAAGGAAACAAAGTTTTTATAGCTTTTTACCAGGTATTAGAACCCCACAGGTAGGAAACAAAAGAACCACAGATGTTTATTACACAGTATTTATCAGATTTAACCCTTTAGAAAGGAAAGCCTGTCACAGATGTCCTTTGTATGACAGTGAACAATAGGTTATAGAATAGAGAACATAGACCTGGGGGAGGCCTGTACAGTTGGGGATGGCTGGGGCAGGGTCTGCCAGTTATTTCTGGTCACTGAATCAGTGGTACAGGTAGCCACTTGTCTATCTATAAGGTAGATCCATTTAAACCATTATGTTGTTTATTGTTTATTTTAGGATTTTCTAAAGGGGACATCTCTTCCCTTTGCTAGCACATTAGAGAGTTAATCCTTGTATAATTGGCTTCTGAATAAAGACAGCAGAGAATAGAGAGAGCTAAAAACTCTAGTTGGACAAAACAAGACTAGTCAGAACAAGAATATACTAGTTTAGGTGTGCAGGATCAAAGGTGAATTCACCAAACACACACACACACACACACACACACACACACACACACACACACAAAGTGAGCTCAAAACCAAACAAAAACAAATCAACTACAGCAGTTTATTATTTTTTTTAAAAGGAAGAAAGAAAAAGAAAGGAAACAGTCAGAATTATTCTAGTATAGGAGCACATAGAACATCTTTGTCAGACCAGAGGACACTTTTGGGTGAGAGTAGAGTCCATCCAGCTATTTAAAGACCGTGAGACTCCACGAATTCCAGGAGAGGGTGGACCTCAAGAAAAGGTTCTCAAGAAAAAGAAAACTTGTGTACATGGGATTTTTCCATTTTCCTTCCGTGTGCAGTCATTTCACATCTGGAGAAAAGAGGAAAGCTGTGGTGTACCCTAACACCCCTGGGCTTTGCCGTGTCAGCTTCCTTTCTTATAGAGCTGAGTCCCTGAATATAGACCTTATAAGTGTCCCCAAAAGGTCTGGGGCCTGGTGAACTGGCCTTTCTAGATCCCCTTCCTTTTTGTCTCCTCCTCCTTTATCATTTAGGGATAAACTTATTGAGAGAGAAAAATCCCAGAGTAGAAGAAAGAAAACAGTCATTTCTGTCCCACAGCAGCTTGGATTTAAAAGTGACATTTTTCCCCCCTCTGGCCTTGAAGTGGTTTGGGCAGTTGCTCATGCAATTTACATTCCAGATACAAACCTCAGAGGGAGAGAGAGCTATCAGGCAGAAAGTTGAAGAGCAAGGAACGCTGCTGTTTTGAGCATGAGAGGCAAAGGACATTACAGTTGGAGGATGCTTCTACCTTAGATGTGAATTCGAGTTCCCTCTGACTTGAAACTTGAGTGAGGTCCCACAACTTTCTATTGGTCCCTAAAGGTTATGGCATCCAAATTCCAGTCAAGAGAACTTTTGATCTTAACTAGAGCATGCTCTAGCCAGAAAAAAAGATCAATTGTCTTAAGATTTTTCTCCCATCACCAGACATCTGAGATGGAGAATAAAGGATCAGAACAGAGAAAGCAGAAAATAATTGGGGTAACCAATGATAACCAATAATGGATGATAATCAATAGCAGATGACAACTGATCACTGATGACAACTTATAACTGATGATAGCTGGGTGAAAATACTAAATGTTACAGGGTTGGGGTCTACCAGGAAACAGGCAGCACAGAGATTCCCCTTCAAAGCTGGATTTTTGCTATTAAGTCAGAAGGATTCTAGACATGTCTCTCTGTAACAGGCATAAGTTTATTAGAAGAAACAAGAAAGGGGGAAAGGAGATAGGCTCAAGGGAGAGAGTGGGTCCTCTCAGATAAGAGAAGGAAAGCACATGTCTCCTATCTCCCAGTTTTATTGAGAGCCCCAGGGAAGTTTCCAGAGACCCACCCACGTTTACCTCTTGACTTTTGACTGACAGCAGGATGATCTCAGACTTTCAAATCCCCACTGCCAGACAACTCTAGGTCTTTGAACCTGTTCTTACAGATTTTATGGTTAGGAGAAATGATCCTTTTTTCCCTGAGTTCTGGGATGAGGTCTGTGTAAGGATCGCAAAAGCCCCCCTTCAGGGTAACTTGTGATCTTATGGCATTTGGGGCCTGCATTTCCTCTGCAGATAACAAATAGTTTGCTGAGTAATGTAACATATCTTGTCAACTTAAGCCATGTAGGGCTGCAGGTAAATTGCATTTTAGAAAAGAAAGCATTTGGGGGTCAGCAGAGAGGGCCCAGTTTATGCAATTAATCCTTTAACCTCATGTTCCCACTCATGTCTGGTTGTTCCTTATCAGGAAGGAAACCATTATAAGTAGTGGTTATTAGCTATATTGATATTTGCGTGAAGTTAGTAGAAGTAAACAAACCAGGAGTCAAATACAACTCTGCTGTCTAATTTTGAAATCACAGTAAAAATCACAGGATCAGGAACTGTGAATGTTTGTGGGTCCTTCTTTTAATCAACTACTCTGGCCTGTTATGGTCCATATGCTACTAGTTTTGATTATGTACTTTTCATTTCCTCTAGTTGCTTCTTTGTTTCTTCCTACCTTCTGATAATCTTTGCCATCCTGGACGTGTCACCCTTGACTTTCTCCTCTTTCTGGTCACTGCGAGCATGCTGACCTCTTCCTGTTCTTTCCTATTGCTTCCTAGCATGTCCAAACCTGCCCTGTGTGAACTGGGAGCTCTGGTTGAACTCCTCCGTCAGGCTGGGTCCCTGTGTATCACATTTATGCCTATAAAGCACTTCCTGCTACTCTGAAGTCAGGAAGCCATCTGCTTTTGCTTCTTGGGTCCACAAAAGGCATAAATATGAATGTTCTGGAAAATTCTTAATACTGAAAAACAATAGTGTTTCCAGGAGCTCCTTCCAAGGGAGTAGACTTCAGTTTGTGAATCAAATCTGCCTCTTGCAAGTGTAGTGGAGTTCCCTCCACATGAACTACCAGTCATGATAAGAAACATTGTGCGGATATCTCATGTGATTTAAACAGCTGATTTTTCTTCGATTTTTCAATATCAGGCACATTTAGAAGAGAAAGACTAGAATACACATGTGAGGTTATTGGAGAAAAATATTGTGTTTATAAATTTAATTTTGGCTGCCATTCACAACGTGGGAGGCAGAACTTCAAATAATAGTGTAATACTCTTGTCAGGGCTGTATGTGCTGGGCACCGGGCTGCTGTGCATCAATTGTTGTTCTGATGATAATGAAGCAATTAATTATTTGGAGGAATTAGGTAGCTTGCTCTAGGTCTTGGAGCTACAAGGTGACAGGACTCCAATCAACCCCGGTCTATTTGATTTTGGAATCTTGGGCTCTGCACTCCATTACGCTGTGGTCATCCTTCAGGAGTGGATTTTAGCTAAACATTTCCTTTTGCATGTAAGACACTTTTTCTTTCTTTCTTTCTTTTTCTTAAATTGTACTTCTCATTTCAGCCCTGTTCGGGACACAGTAGTCACCAATGATCGCTGGGGAGCAGGCTGCATCTGTAAGCATGGTGGCTACTATACCTGCAGTGATCGATATAACCCAGGACACCTTTTACCACATAAGTGGGAAAATTGTATGACGATAGACAAGTTTTCCTGGGGCTATAGGAGGGACGCCGGAATTGGTGACTATCTTACAATTGAAGAACTGGTGAAGGTACAGTAGAATATCTGGTGGCTGTTATTGTAATGTTCTTAATAGTGAGGCTGTGTGGGAACTATTTCTTAGAATTTGGGTAGCTCAATGACCTACAAACAAGGACATTATTCTGTGTCTAAGTTTGTTCTTCCAGATAGTGACCATATGTACATATAAAATTAAAATGTATTAACATATGCAAAATGGATTTTTTTAAAATCTAAGGACTGTATTTATTCTTAATTTTCTAGCAACTTGTGGAAACAGTTGCATGTGGAGGAAATCTTTTGATGAATATTGGGCCTACACTAGATGGCACCATTTCTGCAATTTTTGAGGAGCGATTATGGCAAATGGGGACCTGGCTAAAAGTCAATGGGGAAGCCATTTATGAAACCCACACATGGCGATCCCAGAATGATACTGTCACCCCAGATGTGTGGTAAGTCTTTCTGGTTACCAGGTACTATTTGATAGAGGAAAGTATTTAAATTTCTCAAAGATATAAAGAAGAGCAGGATAACAAGAGAAATCAGATGATGTTACCCATTCAAAACACTTTGCAACTTGACTTAAATGCAAAGGGAAGGAAGAAGAATTAGCTTATTTTTTAATATGTAATGTTTATCAAATTCTAGATATCTCCTAATTTTGGAATTTGCTGTTATGCTTTTATGATCATTAATATTAACAAGTGCTTATTTTAATAACTAAAAATAAAAGACAAAATATTTGATGTGACCTGGGAAGCTGAGTGTCCAGCTTCCTCACGTCCTGTCCTAAGTGGCCCTCCCTCCCCTGTGCAGGTGGAGCTCTTTTCAACCTCAGGCATCCTGCGGCCTCCCCATCTGCTAAAGCCATCGACAGACTCCCGGGTCGAACCTTAAAATCCTTTGAGAGTTTAGCACCGGCTCACTACCCCTGTTCCCACAACAACTCTTAAAATATTTCCTAGTGATTTTACTGTATCTGTTACAGTTCTGATTTGCTGTGTGGCCTCTCTTCCGTGGATCTTGTCTAGTGTACCTTTGCTAGCCCTTCTTTGGTTACAACTTAGATCTTGCATTACCAATAACAGCACGCTTTCCATGGGAGCATTCTCCTGTCTAACTGCCACCTTTTATATTTTGAGTTCACTCCACAAAGCCCTTCAGCTTCCACAGGGATCTATGAGCTAATGATCGGATGTCTTTAATTCTATCACCTTTTCCCTGTCCCTCAGTGTTCTCAAGTCCTCTTTTCTGCTTTATCCAGGTCACATCTGTGGCCTGTCACTGTAATTAATCCATTGCACGTGCCCTCAGCTCCTTAGCCCTCTGTCCCTGTTATACTCATGTAGCAAAACAGCAGCTTTGGTTAAATTTGACTACATACCCATGGCTGCCCCTAGACAGGTACATGTCACTAGAAATACGTGTCCATATGTCCGGTGTCGATTTGTAACACTTTTGGTTTAAGGTCAATATTTAGGGGAGGTGCTTTTTTTTTGTGGTACTGGGGCTCTAAACCAGGATCTTGCACATGCTAAACAAGCACTATACCACCAAGCTACAGCCCCAGCCTAATAATCCTTGTTTTATGGATCCCATCCCAAATCATACACTCAAGGATTATTGTTGCAATTCCTCTTTTTAAAAAATTTTTGATTGGTTCAGCATCAGCTTACATATTGAAAGGATTCGTTGGTTCACCTTCATACAAGCATACATATTGACAAAGTTGCTTCAACCTGATCCTTGTCCAGGATCTACCCCGCTCCCCACACTCCCCAATCTCATGGCTCCTCTGTAGTTCCCGCAAGTTACAGAAATTAGTGACTATAGACATGTAATTTCCATATTGAAATTACTAGATTTATATGCCTGTCTGGATGTATTTGGGATTCTCAGAGGAGTCAAATATATTCTGCAGTACTGAACACCCTCCATTTGCCCTCCCTTCTCTCCCTCCTTTTCTCTCCCGCCTCCTTCAGATTTGGTGGGATTATTAAATAAACTTGACTAACTTTCAGCCTTAGGTTTTACTCTAGTTTCCACATATGAGAGAAAACATTCAACCCTTTAGTCTCTGGGTTTGGTTTGTTTCACTCAGCATTATTTTTTCCATTTCCATCCATGTACCTGCAAAAGCCATGATATCATTCATTCTAATAGCTGAAAGAACTCCATTTCAGTTTTTGGATCCATTCATCCAGTGAGGGGCATCTGGATTGTTTCCACAATTTTGCTATTCTAAATTAAGGTGCTATAAACATTGATGCAGCTGTATCACTGTAATAAGCTGATTCTAGCTCTTCTGGGAAAATACTTAGGAGTGGGATAGCTGGATCGTATGGTGGTTCAATCCCTAATTATTTAAGGAGTCTCTACTCTGCTTCCATAGTGATTGTACCAGTTTATAATCCCACCAACAGTGTGTTAGTGTTCCTTTCTCCCCACAACCCCTCTAGCATTTGTTATTGTTGGAATTCTGCTTTTTCACTCATCTTCAATTCCCCCCCCCTTACTAAAATCTTCTCATCAGCATACAAATGTTATTTCTCTCATCTTTAAAAAATACTCTTTTGATTCTACTTATATTTCCAACTACCTCCCCATTCTTTCTTTTCCTTTTTAGTAAAACATCTTGAAAGAAAATCCAATTGTTTGCTCCAGGTTTTCTCTTGAACCCACTCCAGTCAGACTTGTACTCCCAGCACTCCACCCAATTGCTGTTACCAAGTTCCACAGTCACTGCCAGTGGTTAATTCCCAGTTCTCACATTCTGAACAGATCAGCAGCATTTGCCTCAGTGGATTGCCAATTCTCCTGGTTTTCAATGTGCCTCTTGGCTGTTCTTTCTTAGTCTCTCTTTTGATTCCACCTGACTTTCCCAACCTCTAAATCTTGGAGGCTCTGTGGCTTACTCCTAGGGCTTTTGATTTTTTTCGATGGTTCTTAATTTATAAGTTGATCTCAACCATTTTATTGGCCTTACAAGCCATGGTGATGACCTCTTCCCATGTATATTTCTACTTGAATGCATGAACTTAGTGAAACTGTGTCCAAAACTGAAGTCTTGTACTGTAACCTAGCTGAGTACATTATTGGATTCCTCACTGAGCACACATAACAGTTGACATGTGAATATCTGGGAAGATTTGAATTTCCAGGTGGAAAGCCATCTAGCTTATACCCTACCTGCTTAGTTCATCCCCACCTTTCTTTCCTACTCCATGAGATCAGTCTGAGAAGACTACTAGCCAAAGAAAATCCCTTTCTCCCAAGATCTTCCTTTTAGTATTGGAGGAGGGAAAAGAGGTGCCTTTTCCACCACCAGGGGGCTCTTTTCTTCCCTTTTTATTAGTGGAGAACTTGGTAAATATTTACCACGTGGAATTATATCTAAAATAATTGTAGACTTGACCCATACATAAATGAGAAATGTGGGATGTAACTTGTTTGTAAATGTGGTTTCTGTTTTTTCTTTTAACCAGGTACACATCTAAACCTAGGGAAAAAATGGTCTATGCCATCTTCCTTAAGTGGCCTACCTCAGGACAGCTGTTTCTTGGCCAACCCAAAGGTGTTCTGGGGGAAACAGTGGTAAGAGGGAATCTTATCTTTATTAGTCCTTTAAGCAGCTGACTAAAATATCCTGATGAGAACATAACTTGTTCTAATTTCAAGCAGAACCTTATCTGCGTTCCTCTTATATCTAATAAGAATAACTTAAAAATGAATTTATATCAATTGCAAATGTTTGGCCAAAGCTTTTTGAAATTTTTCCTGAGAAAACTAAACTTACAAAACAGACACATTATCTCCATGTGTATCGATATAAAGTAGACACTATTCTTAAGTCATTTTCTATTGTTCAAGTTTATAGATCTTTTCACAAAATTGAAATTCAGATGCTTGGTCTGACACCCAGCCCAGAATGCATCTGATATGTAAGATGTCATGGACGATTTACTCTAATTGTTGTAACCACCAGGTCTCTTGGTCAGTCCATTCTGATATATTTTATGACTTATTCTTTAAGATGTTGATGATTCCTTTGAAGGTGAGGTGCCCAAATGGGTTTCCTGTGTCATTTTGTACATTTCATTTGTAACACTTATGGTTGATCAGGTAGAAATAAGCTAGAGTCCAAATCTGAAGTTTAAGTATAGCTTTGAAGTCTGAATTTTATCTTATCTGTGTTTTCTTTGGCACCAGTTACTGTCATTATTTACAAGTGCATGGAATGCTGGGTGTAGTGGTGTACACCTATAGCCAAGCTACTTGGGAGGCTGAGGCAAGAGGATCACTAACACAAGGCCAGCCTAGGAACTCAGCAAAATCTACTCAAAATAAAACTGTCAAGGGTTGGGACTTAAAAGTCCATTAATACAAACCTATTGATAAATATTTTCTTTATAGAGCACTTACCTAGCATGTGGGAGGCCCTTTGGCAGCTAAATAAATAAATACATGTGGAGGGGTTTTTGTTCTTACATTGATCCATTTGATAAAGTTATGGTTCAGAGGAATACTGGCATAGATAGGGAACAACAGTATAATTAAGATTATTGCTGCAAAATAATTACAGCAGTAACTGATTATATATTATTGATAAGTGGAGGCTATTACAAAACTAGGGAGGAACAGTGGCTAAAGGCAGCGTTTCTCCAAACATTTTGTGTAGGAGCTGGGCAGGCCTCATTTGGGCAGACGGTTCCAGTCATTTTCTCTCTGTTTGGCTTTTCCCTCCACTGATCGTCTGTTCAACCTTTACAACTCTGGTTTGCCTCTATCTCTGCACACCTTTATTTCCCTCCCGAGAGTAATAAAGGAAAAGGATATATATATATATATTCACTTAGTTGGATCAAGAGTTAAAACTTTGTGAATCACTAAAGGTAAAAATGTATCTTCTGTCAGTGGTGCTTTTTTAGAAATGCTGGTCAGTTCTTCCCCATAGAAAGTGGGTGGGTCAGTGGTGTCTGGAGACATGTGTATGCCTAATGTTTCTAATTTCAGGTAAAGCTATTGGGACATGGACAGCCACTGAACTGGATTTCTTCAAAGCCGGATGGCATTATAGTAGAACTGCCACAGCTAAGCTTTCATCAGATGCCCTGTAAATGGGGCTGGGCTCTAGCACTAACTAATGTGACCTAACGTGCAGTGGAGAGGCCCAGGCTGCAGTTATCTCAGCACCAGGAAATGTTAGATTTCTGTAATTATGCCACATGGAGAAAGCAAATTAATTAGACGATGTAGCCCTCTCTCCCTTTCTCCCCAAATTATTTCCTAAATTACTCATGGCATCATTTTAACTTTCCAGTTTACTTTATCATTAAAGTCTTTTTTTCCTTCACATTCTATTTGTTTCCATGTGTCAGAGGTGGAATTATTTGTTTTAGTTTTGCTAGGAATTGGTGATGCTATGGATTGAATTGTGTCCCATCCCCAAATTCTTGTGTTTAAGTCCTAACCCCCAATATGACTATATTGGGAAATAGAGATTTATAAAAAGGTAATTAAGATTAAATGAGGTCATAAGGGTAGGCACCTAATTCAGTAGGACCAATGTCCTTATAACAGAAAGACCAGAGACGCAAGAGCCCAGAGGAAAGCTATGTAACAACAGCGAGAAGGTAACCATCTGCAAGCCAAGGACAGAAGCAGCAGATCCGCAAACCTGTCAACGCTTCACGTTGGACTTCTGGCCCCAGAACTGCAGGAAAATAAAGTTCTGTTGTTTGAATCACCCAGGCTGTGATTTTTGTTTGCTTTTGGGGGGGGGGGTGTTAGATACCTGTATTGTATGCTAGAGCTACTGTAACAAAATGACAACACCCTGGAGTCTTCAGAGGGAGTGTGGCCCTGCTCATACCTTGATTTTGGGTATCTAACCACCAGAACTGAGAGAGAATAAATTTCTGTTGTTTTGAGCTACCCACTTAATGGTACTTTGTTATACCAGCCCTAGGAAACTAATACGGTTACCAAATTTTTTTTTGAGAGTGAGAATTTTATTTTTCATCTGTTTTTTTTGTTTTTCCAACACTTAGTTGTATATATGGTGCTGGAGTTTGAACCTGGGTCTTTGCCCATGCCAGGCAAGTGCTCTTCTATCAATCACTGAGCACCCCAGCAGCCCCAGAATTTTTTATTACTATATTAGTTGATAACATGAATGAAGAGTTGTAGTTTCTGTGAAAGCCAAGTTTAATACTTTGGAAAGAACAGAGAAAATGTTGCCCAAGTTTTTAAAAAGCTATTGGTTAAGTGTGGGTAAAACTGTAGTAACAGATTGGAGGGAACTACAGTAAAAATCTACAAAAATTTTGCCCCTCTGGTTTACACCCATATAATGAAATGCATGTTCTTTGTATAGGAACAATAATTAGAAAACATCTACAGTGGATCTTTCACTGGAAGACAGCTCTGCTAAGCACTACACCACCAATGCCCCAGGGTAGCAGATACATACTAAAGTTAGAAAAGGCCTGGGTCCTATGGGAAATCATTGGCAAATACAGAATATTTATATTTTAAGTTAAAATGTCTAAAAATACATATGCATATATTTATGATAATCTGTATATATTTAGTTTTCAAATCATTTTTTAGATTAACCACACTGTTTCTGACAAAAGGGCTCTAGTATCATTAGAAGGCAAATTGGTAACGTCTAACTATTAACTTAAACGATGTATGGTTTTTACCTTGCAGCCAGAACTCTACAGATGACTCCGGGTAATAATTTTCAGTTGATCAAATTTTCTTCTTAAAAAGCTACCCCTGGTTCAGTCTCAAATTTTCTCTGGATGAAATCCTGGGTAAATATTGCAGAAAACATGCATTCCCTATTTATTATACACATTCCCTAACCTTCAAAAATGAAATTTTTTTCCTTCACCCAATTAGTGATGATGATATTATAGTCTGTCAACATTTCAAAGTATTTGTCCTTCTCCATTATACCTGTCTTCATTTTTTTAAACATTCTAGACATAGATTCTTTAGCAGTCGGCTCTGGGTTTAGCCAGGCCTTAGAAGAGACTTCGACAATTCATTTTCTACCTTCTACTAATTAGCTATGTGTTATGTTAGAGGGACATAAAATGATGTTATTGAAAATAATCTATTACTGAAAAAAATATATATACTAATGCTACATAATGATTCATTTATTTCTGTCCTAATTCCCCTTCTAAATGCAGAACTATAAATTTACTAAAGAGAGAGAATCATTTTTTTAGAAGTTAATGCTATTTATTTTTTCTAAACAAACTATTTAAAAGAGCAACCATAGTAGTAGTTAAAATAAAACTTAAAACTAGCATGCTGTCACTCTCAGTAAAAATACTATGGGAAAAATAATGGCAGTAAAATATTAACAAAACTATGTTTTATTAAAATAGTTTATTGCAATTAGATTCATTGTACTCAAAATCATTACAAAGTAAGTTATTAAAATTATTTACATACAAATTAATAAAATTATGCAGTTTATAATAGCTGTGAGTAAAAACAGCATCAACACAATCTGAGCCTGTAAATCAGTACGTAACTTTCTAAGGCTTGCTAACAAAGCCTTAGAAAATATTGCAAAGAAACAGTAAAGAAAAACTAGCAAAGAAAAAAATAGCTTTTTGTAGTTGTTAAAATTTACTGATTTCCTTAAGAAGAAAAGTCCTCCATCAAGGAATATTTGAAACAATTTATTCCTTTGAATGGTAACTGGAGAACAGTCTGATTTACTCCTGATTACTGCAGAGTCCAGGAAACTTTATGATTAGTTAAATAGCAGTTTCCAAACTTCACACAGTTTAGGCCTGTTTCCCAAATGGAATTTCCCTCGTTATTAATACCAAAGTATACTGCATTTCATATTTTCTATAAAAGTATTTACATTAGTTTTAGTCAGTTTGGATCAAATACCCCTAGTGTAACAAACTATGAACAATTCTGATATTTGCATTGTGTGTACATTTATATATGCCTATAAAAACTGGTCTGTTGATGAATTTAAAAAATATGTTAAATATGCCAAATAAATCTATTTCATTATGAAATGAAGACTCTGATTAAGAATATATTTTTATTAAGCATTTTGGTAACAAATTGTCACTCTAGGTGTAGTTGATTTATTCAGAGTATCTTAAAAAGTAAAAGATTCCCACTGTAGTTTTTCTTCATGGAAAACTCATTTCTCCAATTGCTGAGGGGTACTAAAAGCTTCGTACACATTAGCAGCAAAGTCTTTCACTTGCTCCATCATCAACAGATCCTAGCAAAGAGGACAACATAACATTACAATTTGTAAAAAGTATAGGTAATTTGAATTCATTTATGCAGTCATGCCATGAATTTGGTTTTAGGTTTTGTGGTAGTTAAAACCAACTGTTTTAGATCATGTTTCCTCAACCAGGATTTTCAAACATGCTTTCAGGGCCCAAGAATTTGAGGGGAATTTTTGTGTTTTAATTTCTATGAAACTCTAAAAGAAAACTCATACATTTGATCATTTGGAAGATAAATGCATAACATAGAACTTGGGGCATTTGTATTTATGTTTATGTTTTTATTGGCTCCAAGTAGCAGTATTCTGAGTCTTATGAATTCATGAGAAAACTACAAAGGCAATGAGAAAAGAACAAAGATACAAATTCTTTCAAAGGAAGGCCCAAATTATATACCTGTAACTCACGGAATAAAAATGAAGGTTACAGAATAGTTAAAGTAGACAAAAAAAGAGTGCCCAGCAAGGAAAATAAGAAATAATCTGGGGCTGGAGTGGTGGCTCGGTGATTATGGTACTTGCCGGCATGCACGAGTGCACAAGTTCAAACCCCAGTACCACGTACACAACGAAGTCTCAGAGCAATGAAAGCCACATGAAAAACTAAATAAAAATTGTTTTGTTTCTTTCTCACTGCTCCTCTCTCTTTAAAACAAGAAAGAAAGAAAGAAACAATCTGTGTCTGGCCCTTTATGAAGTTTGCCAAACCCTGTTCTATAGCATTCTCACAAGAGTATCTCCTCCTATACACCTTTGTAACTGGAGTAGTAGCAGTAATTTGAAAGGATTAATTTTAAGTATGCTAACCTTTTGATCAAGGCAAATGCTTTATGGAAGATAAGTGGAAAAAGTAGAGCACATGAGAATATTTTAGGTTAGGAAGACCACTTGGTTTTTTAATTCAAAGAAAGTATACTTTAAAAAACAAGGTGAAAGTCTTTTAAATCAATGGTCTAACATATAAATGGAATCAACACCCAGTCACACTAAAAAACTATGTTAAACACTAACAGGTACTCTTATTAGAGTGAAACCCTTTGTTTTTATTATAATTATACAAAATTTAATTAAAATGTAGTACATAAAATTACTTAGGCATTAAGGCTGATGAGGATGTTTTATGCTGGGCTGTATTTCCCACTTGCTGACCAAATGAATGGCCTACTTCAACAGAAAACTGAGACAGGTAAAGTCAAGCTTTAATTGCTAGAAGTAACAAACATTTTTCTTACTCTGATATACATGTGAAGCTTAAATTTAGTGAAATGTGACCAGCCTTATTCACTATTTCTCTGCAATATGAATTCCCAGCTCTTATAGGTAATGCAGATGACACTGAGGAGAACAGTAAAGGGAAACATGAATGTGAAGGACAGGCTGATGACACTACTGGGAAAGGAAGAAATAACAGTGCTCAGCCCTGAGTACTCTTCACCTTCCTGAGACTGTGAAGTCTTCATAGAAGATGTATTAAACTGTCTGAGGCAAATGACATTATGAAGATACCATCTTCACCCTTAGGTCTTTCTGTTCATTATTGCAGCAGTTTGCACATAATTTTTTACTTATAATACAGATTTTAAGTTTGCAAATGACTCAAACAATTATGTAGATACAGATTATCCTTTTTAATAACACAAGTTTTACCCAAAGCATCCCTAAGGGAAAAAAATGGAGTTGTAGGTTGACTGGTGAAAAATTTATATAACTCATTGCTTATGCAGCTTTTAGTAAGTAGACTGATGCACTATTAAAAGGTATATTTTGGGGCTGGAGCAGTGGCTCAGCAGTTACCACGCTTGCCTGGCATGCACGAGTAAGTGGATTTGAACCCCAGCACCACGTACAAAAGCAAGTTTTGGAACAACGAAAGCCATGTGAAAAACTAAATAAAAATTGATTCTCTCTCACTGTTGCTCTCTCTCTCTCTTTTTTTAAAGCTGTATTTCATTAACTGGTAAAATGCTTTTCCATGGAAGTTTTTACTTTTCTTTCAAATTTTGGGGAATTAGATAACAGGTTTGCCTCAAGGCTCAGTGTTCTTAGGACAGCTTCATGGAAACCATTAATGCTATATGACTTCAACTGATCCCTATAATATGTCTGAACTAAAATGCAGTCCAACAGGTGTTGAACTATAACATGGGGAAAGGCACTTACAACCTTATAAATTTTCTTTGATACATTATTACTCTCATGGACATTCTCCTATATTCTACATGTGGTTCCAGGTTTTCGATTATTTTGAATGAATATTACAGCAGAGAAAGTAATTTTATGTTAGAAAACATGACTACAGCATGAATACAATTTGTGTTCAACAGTATCCCTAAGTTTTTTCTTACCTGAACAAAATGACTAGGTGTTTCACTGCAAACTGAATGGATCTGCCCATTTGCTATAGGAATTATCTTAGCTAACGGCAGGCTGGCACTGGAAAGACTGAAGAATCATCACAGTGATTATTTTCTGAAACCACCTCATAGGCATTTAACATTTTAATTAAAAAATAATATTCAGTCATTGAAGAATACTTAACAGAAATATATTAAAAGAAAAAACCCAAGCACAATTCTATCACCTACAAATGGTAATTATAATTTAATTCATGGATAGTTTTTCTAGTAATTTTCACATTTATGTTTTTTGTGTCTTTAAACACAAAACCCTTAACTCCTCAAGCATATTGCTTTTACTTTTTGCTATGAGCATTTCCCCATCTTTTTAAAAGTTCTGAAGTTTTGGTTTGATTTTTTTATTCCTTTTTTAAAATTAAGAGTTGAGGAGTTTCAAAATCATAAATGCATATAAAGTAACAATATACTATGTATTTGATCATAAACCATAGTTCCCCTCACATTGCCCACACCCCAGTCTCTTAATTCTTCTGTATTATGCCCCTAACAAATATAATTGACTATATATGTGTGTGTGTGTGTATATGTGTATATGTGTGTGTGTGTGTGTGTGTGTGTGTGTGTGTATAAGATTGTGAATTTTACAGAATTAAGTGATTGCGTACATATACATATTGGACTTTTCAGAGGGTAAAAAGTATGCTACATTATTGGTTGTCTCCCTAGATCCCTCCCTATCTTCTCTGCTTCTCCCTTCCCCTCCCCCTACGTGATTATGATACCCTTAGATTATGTGTTGCTTTATCCTTAGTGGGTCCAATACGTGAGTTTGACTACCTTTCACTCATGCCTGGGTTTAGCTCCAGCCTTCTCAAATGAGGGAAAACATTCAACCCTTGACTCTCTAGGTTTGGCTAACTTCACTTAGCATGATTTCTTCCAGTGCCATCTGTTCACCTTCAAAGGCCTCAATAGCATTGTTTCCAATACCTGAGTACAACTCCAAAATTTTATATATATATAAAATTTTGAGCTTTTGGATCCATTCATCCAGTGAGGGGCATCTGGGCTGATTCCAAAATTTAGCTATTGCAAACTGAACATTGATTTTGCTGTGTCACTGTAATGTGCTAAAATTCTAACTTCTCTGGGAAAATATCCAGAAGAAGAAGAGAATAGTTGGGTTGTATGGTGAACCCATAATGATTGCCTGGTAATCCATCCTCTGGCTATGAGAATTTTCATCACCAGCTACCTACAGCTGGGGACATTTAAGTACTTGCCTAGGTTTGCTTAATGTAAATAATTCTGCATAGAGGAGGTCAAAGGGTATTTATGTTTTCAAGGCATATAGTGTACACTGCCAGGAGCCCTCTGCTTCCTCAGCAGTGTGAGAGAATTCTTGCTCCATTAGGCCTCCTTTCCCCATTGAGTACTATCTTTTTTCTTTAATTTTTATATGTCTGAGAGGTAAAAATGTTATTTTATAAGTTGAGTCTGTATTTCTTTTAATTAATATCAATGTTGAATGTTTTCTGCCCCTATTCTATTGGAATACAGCATTACCTACCTGGTAGTGTAAGTAGGAAACCTGGGCATTATCCTTGGTACTTCCTTCTGTTGATATTTAAGTCCCTCCCAAATCCTAAATATCCTTCTGCCCTTCCCTCCTTTCTCTTCCCTTTCCTTCCTCTGCTGGGAATCACATGTAGGGCCTGTTTCTGGAATTTAAATTATATTCTGCTAATCTATCTTCTTTTATGCCTAACATATTATTTTAATCATGAACAGTATCAGTTTTCCTTTTAGGGTCTATCTTTATCCATTATATTTTCTATTGGATTATTATTGGTGATAGGAAAGCTTTTGATTTTAAATATCCATTATATATATTAATATATGCATATATGCATACATAATATATAAAGCATATACATATAAAATCTAAGCCTTTATTAGTTTGCATCATTTTTCAGTTGACTGCCTCCAGATGTCTGGAGCATTAATCATAATACACATAAATAACGATACTTTGTGTCTTTCTTTGTCAATACCTGAAAATCTTACTCTTTTCTTCATTTACTATGATGGCTAGAACTCTAACATGTTAAATAATAGTGATGATAGTTGGCATGATTGAAATGTTTCTAAAGTGTTAAATATACACTATGAAGTTTGTTATTCATATGAAATAGAAAAACTTAGATAGGAAATATATGAGTGCCCACTACATGGAATGAAATATGGAAGGGCATAAGAAAGTCTCTTACTTTGAGAGGAGGCCCAAAATTTAACTGAGGAATAAAACTTCAATTCAAAGTGGTGTAAATGTTGGTGGAATTGCAGACTGGTCCAGCTGCTCTGGAAAGCAGTGTGGAGACTCCTTAAAAAATTAGGCTTGGATCTACCATACAACCCAACTATCCCTCTTCTGGGTATTTTCCCAGAGGAGTTAGAATCAGCACATTACAGTGACACAGTAAAATCAGTGTTCATAACAGCTCAATTTACAATAGCTAAATTATGGAATCAACCCAGATGCCCCTCACTGGATGAACAGATCCAAAAGCTTTGGTATATATATATATACAATGGAGTTTTACTCAGCTATTAGAAACAATGATATTGCAGTCTTTGAAGGTAAATTGATGACCATGGAAGAAATCATGCTGAGCAAAGCTATCCAAAACCAGTCAAGGACTGAATGTTTTCCCTCATTTGTGGAGGCTAGACCTAAACCCAAGTTTAAGGGAATGGTAATCAAATTCATGTATTAGACCCACCAAAGGCATACCAACACATAATCTAGGGGAACCATAGACATGTAGGTGGGGGAGGGAGGAAGGGAGAGGTAGCGGGGTGGGAGAGGTAGGGAGGATAGGGAGGGATCTAGGGAGACAATGTAGCATATGCATTAATTTCCTGAGAAGTCAAATGATTCTTTTACCATCATTTAATTCTGGAAAATTTACAATTTATACACACACACACATACACACACATATACATATAAATACGTACACACACACACACACACACACAC
>PVKS010023839.1:0-31840 GCA_004027875.1 Aplodontia rufa | reverse complement strand
TCTTTCTAGTTTCTCCTGTAGTGGGGGAGTGGGACACTGGTGTAACTATGATCAAATATGAACAAGTGCAACATCAGCAGGAGTGATGCTGGTGACACCCAGATCACAAACACAAAATCCTAGTGTACCATCCTACAAATTCTTTTCCTTGGGTATCATCATTCAAAGGAAGCTTGGAAGGCAAGTATTCATGGGACAGGTGACATCGGCATGAATCTCTGAATGACAGGTGGCTTACCATTCCTGTCCTGTTTTGCAATGAGACTCCATTGAATTGTATGTGAAGCCACCAAAACACACATGCTCTCTGTTATAGCCCTTAGCTCTATTGTATTTAGTATAAATCTGTATCGAGCTATAGTATTAGAAAGAGCATGGTATTGGTATCAAAACAGAACCGAAGATCAGTGGAACAGAAGATCCTAAGACAACTCCCCATATCTTTAATTATTTTATATTTGATAAAGGGGGCAAAAGCATAGTGTGGAAGAAAGATAGCCTGTTCAACAAATGGTGTTGGACTAATTGGACAGCCATGTGTAGACAACTGAAGCTGGATCCTTATCTTTCGCCCTGCACAAAAATTAAATCAAAATGGGTCAAAGATCTGGATATTAAGCCAACAACTTTACGCTTACTAGAGAAAGAAGTAGCGTCAACACTACAGGACATAGGAGTCGGCAGCTACTTCCTTAACAAAACTCCCATGGCTCAAGCAGTAAAGTCAAGAATAAATGAATGGGATGCAATTAAACTAAAAAGTTTTTGCACAGCTAAAGATCTAGTCAAGAACATCAAGAGAGAACCTACAGAATGGGAGAAAACCTTTGCCTGCTACACCTCAGACAGAGGGCTAATATCCAGAATATATAAAGAACTAAAGTAACTAAACACCATACTCACAAATAATCCAATCAATAAATGGGCTAAAGAACTCAAGAGGAACTTCTCTCCAGTGGAAGTCCAGAAAGCCCATAAATATATGAGAAAATGCTCTACATCATTAGCTATAAGGGAAATGCAAATCAAGACTTCAATGAGATGCCACCTCACTCCTGTTAGAGTGGCAAAAATGAAGAATACAAAAAACAACAGATGCTGGAGGGGCTGTGGGAAAAGAGGAACACTATTACACTGCTGGTGGGACTGCAAACTGGTTCCGGCACTATGGAAAGCAGTGTGGAGAATCCTCAAAAATATTAAGGATGGAACCACCTTAGGACCCAGCTATCCCACTCCTGGGGATTTTCCCAAAAGAGTTAGAATCAGCATATTATAGTGATGTGGATTCATCAATGTTTATAGCAGCTCAATTTACTATAGCTAGATTATGGAACCAACTCAGATGCCCCTCACTTGACGAGTGGATACAAAAACTTTGGTATTTATATACAATGGAATACTACTCAGCCATTAGAGAAGACGATATTATGGCTTTTGCAGCCAAATGGATGGAGATGGAAAGAATTATGCTAAGTAATGTATCCCCATCTCAGAGACTCAAGGGCCAAATAGTATCTCTCATCTGTGGAAGCTAGAATACATGGGGAAGCAGTAAGTTAGACGGCTAAGCTAATAATAACTTCAAATTGTATGATTCTCCACGCAACAGGGAAATGACTCCCTAGGATACTTGGAAGTCTGGGGAGGGGGACGGGGGGGATGGGTGTAGGAAGAACTCCTAGGAGACTGGAGAATGGGAATATGGGAGAATCATCTCAGAAGGAGATCTCTGCCCTCCATGAGATATCCATTTAACTCAGGAGTTCTTCTAGGAGAAACAGCAACAGGGGGGACCCAAGCTGGGCATCCATGATATGGCATTAGCCCTCGATAACTAAGTATATATATACATTAGTACTTGAATGTTTGATAATGTTTGATAATTGTATCTCTATGTCCTATATATATATATGCAGCCACTGGGTCACTCTGCATCCCACCACAAATTCTATTTGTTGCCTACCATTCATCTCACAGGGTTTCCTGATTATCTAATATCTCTGCTTGTGTCTTGTCCATCCTTCTACCCAGGAAATGAGCTCCGTGAAAAAAGGATTTCTTTGTTGTTCATGATTGTGTTCCCAGAAAAAGAGGTATGATGCTTGACATATAGTATTTTTTAGTAAATTTCTACAGAATGAATCCCATTTGCTTTTTATAGAACAAAAATTATTATTAAGATAATAGCCCTGATTGTTCACAAAAAATTCTTTCTACATAATGATTTAAAACATGCATTTCTTTGTAACTAAAAGCTCTCATCAGATTTTTTTTCTGAATTTTTAAAATTCAATTTAAGTTCTTCAGAAATTTTATTTAAACTTTACTTTTCCTTTCCATGGAGCAAACATGAGCATGCATTGTTACATTCACAGGCATAGTACAAAAATTTTAAGTTACTGAAAGGTTTCAGAAAGGCTATCCCCATTGTTCAATCAACAGATCTAATTCAAATTAAAACATAGTGTTAAGTGTGATATCCTCTATTTGCTCCTCCTGGAAAGATGTTAGCCAGACTAAAATTAATCTCTCTTCTTGTGTTGGGATCATTTCTCTCCCTGTTGTTCTGTTCATACTCTTTTCTCTCTCTCTGCTTAGACATCGTCCATTTGCCAGAGAAGGATGTGTGTACCACCAAACTGGGTGTTCCATCTTGGAAGCAAACTACCTCTCAAGCCTTTTCATGGCTGTGTGATATTCTCCTGTTACTGTTCTTTCATCACCTCTGTCCTCAGAAGCATGAACCTCCCTTGCTGGCTCCGTGTAAATTGTCTCCTTCCTGACAAATTATTTAGTCTAACTTCTTTCATCCAACTGCATTGAAACTTCCCTGGCAGGGCTTTCCCCAAGCACCTAAAAGAAAAGATCTCTAAGGTCTCTTTTAAAATCGTTACTGTCTGACCCTTTCTTCAGCTCTTGGTGCTGAGAGCAATCTTCCTATCTTGAAACTGTTTTTCAGTTTCTTCTTTCTTTCTTTCTTTCTTTCTCTTTCTTTCTTTCTTTCTTTCTTTCTCTTTCTTTCTTTCTTTCTTTCTTTCTTTCTTTCTTTCTTTCTAAGAGAGAGGGACAGTGAGAGAGAGAGAATCAATTTTATTTAGTTTTTCATATGGCTTTCATTGCTCTGACACTTTGTTGTGTACGTGGTACTGGGGTTCAAACCCGTATCCTAGTGCATGCCAGGCAAGTGCTGTAACTGCTGAGCCACTGCTCCAGCCCCACATTCAAGTTTCTAAAACACTTTCCTCTCCCATTTGCACCCCAGCACCCTGACAGCTCTTTTTAAAGTTGCTTTTTCTGACTCCTTTCCTCTGTATCAGTAGATTTCAAACTTTAGCTTCATGATGATTACCCGCAGCACTTGTTAAAACCTTGGTACCAACCTTAAGAGCAACCTTAAGAGCTATTTCATTTCTAAATAGTCTTTAGATCCATTCATTGCTTTGTGTAACCAGTGTCTTTATGACTATCAGCATTTTCCCCTGTATAATAGGTAGCCCTTTCCATCCTGGCCACATCTTTCTTAAAATTTGCTTTAAAATGTAACTCAAAGATTTCTCATTGCCTACAGATTAAAATATCATTTATTTGCTTGATTAGCATAAAAAATCCCTTCAATCTCTCTTAATGGTTTCAGCTTGCACTAATCCTCTAAGAAAACACCTTTCTCAGGGCTGATCCTAAAGCCCCTGTGGACAGCAGGGGGGAAAAGTGCTCCCTGCATCATTTTACATTCATACCAGAAACATGAGGGTTCTAATTTCTCTATATCCTCATTAACACTTGCCATTTTGATTTTAAATTATAATATTCCCACTAGGTGTGAAATGGTAGCTCATTATGACTTCAGTTTGCATTTCCTTGATGATGATAATGATGTTGAATATATTTTCAGATATTTATTTGCAAATTGTGTACCTTCTTTGAAGAAAGGTCTATTTATGGTTTTTGTCTATTTTTTTTTTTTAAATTTGGGGTTGAATTTGTATTGCTAAGTCAGGATTATACACCATTATCAGACATGTGGTTTGAGAATATTTTTCCTTATTCTGGGAGAAATAAGAGAATTTTATCTGTTCAATTACATGTACTGTCCTCTCATGCATAAATAGCTTTAATTTTAGTGAAGTCATAATTTGTCCATTTTTTCTTGGTTGCTTGGGCTGTTGGTGTCAAATAAAAGTTAGTTGAACTTTTTAAGTTTTGTTACCTTCTGTTTGTACTATTATTTGAAGTGGAGTATTTAAATCAGCTCTTGTTGCCCCATGGTCTATTTCTTCCTTCAATTTCTTCATTATGAAATGTTCATTTTCTCCGGTAGCATTTTGCGTCTAAAAGTGTAGTTGTATGACTGTTATCGTTTGGCCCATGCTTTCTTTTGGTTACCATTGTATAAGGTCTCTTTCCACTTTTACTTTAAACTGCTTTGCATTTGTGTTTAAAGTGTAACAAATATACAGTTTATGGTGAAATCCTGATTCTTGAACCCAACCTCAGTCCAACTTCTGTCCAACATGGAGAATTTCATTCATTTAAATTTAATTTAATTACTTTTAAGGTGTAGTTTGCATGTCACATTTTATTGCTTTTCATAAGGCTTTTGGTTTTTTTTTCTGTATTTGCTCTACAATTCCCCCACTACAACCTTCTTTTGTGTTAAATAAATATTTTCTAGCACAGCATTTTAATTCTCTGATTTCATTGTAATTTTGAATTAATTGCTGTTTATGTGGGAATCACTTTTAACATCTCCATTATTACCAATTTAATTTTTTTTTAATAAAGAGAGAGGGACAGTGGGAGAGAGAGAGACAGAGAAAAAGACAGAATTGATTTTGATTTAGTTTTTCACGTAACTTTCGTTGCTCTGACTCTTCGTTGCGTACCTGGTGCTGGGGTTTGAACTCACGTTCTTGTGCATGCCAGACAAGTGCTGCAACAGCTGAGCCACCGCTCACTCCAGCCCCCAATTTAATTTTAATAGTGTCTAAAATCTTTGATACTTTTTGCTCCTATCTTTCTACTTTATGTTATTATTACTACAAATTTAATCTGCATACATATTATGTACCCATTAATTTATATACATAATAAATGCCTTATATAGTTACCATTTAAAGTCAGATAGGAGAAAAACAGGGGATATAACCAAAAATACCGTTATTTCTGTTTATCCACATTACAGTTTTTGGTGCTCCTTATTTCTGTGCGTGGATTTGTGTTGTAGTCTGGTGTCTTTCCTGTGAGTCTCAAGGTCAGAACAAGATGTAAGCTCTGGACAGCTCCTGCCTTTTGTGAGTGTGCTCACAGTTACAAAAGCCTCTGCTGCACACGGCCGTCTAGATTTCCAGGAAAACGTCAGGTTTTTTCAGTTTCCCTCTGGGCATCCTATTCTGCTTTTAAGCTTTTCTGGTTAGTCGATCATTTGCTCTGACTTTAATACATTGCCAGGGGCAGCTGTGACTTAAAACAATACATACCCCCTCCTATAAGTGGGTGAATTCAAGTGAATTTGATTAAAGATGTGGCTTTTGAGTGGGTTCTTTTAGAGAATCATGAGACTGGCCAAAGAGTGACAACTGTTTGGGAATGAGGTCTGTTATCCCCGAATTAGCAAGAATTTAGACTACTATTTTTCAAGGCTACTGCTGAGCTGGGAGCAGAGGATGAATCTAGTATAGCTGGGACTGAATCCAAGTCTGCTGTTTTTATTGACATTCAGCAGATTTTTTGCTTTGCTTCATTTTTACTAAACACTGGCCTGGATGCAGCAGCCTTTACCTGATTCCTGGAGTTTGGGCAACTTTTGTCCGTTTCTTTTGCTGTTTTTATGGGAGGAGTGCACTTTTATGGGTCCTTCCTCCCTCATTTGTACTAACAGCCTGATGACATCCGGTGTTTTATAGAACATAACCACATTACACTGTAGTGAATACAGTCTTTAACAACACGAGGGGTATCGAGATGGTAAGTAGGTGCTGACATTTTACATATAAATTTTGTTGTACCAAATTATTATTTATTCAGATTTTAAGTGTGCTCTAGTTTCCAATAATTCAAGTTCAGAGTTTGCATGTGTCCTATGATTTTTTGACATAAATATTGAACATTATCTATTAATGCTTACTCATTTATGAAGTGTGATTTAAGACTAGGTTCATTCACTTGGATATATTTTAGAAATATCAAAAGAACATTTCTTATAGGGAGCTTTATAAGTAATTTGGACCCCCAAGCTACTGTTGTGGGAATAATGGAACAGCTCCAAAGTTATAATCACAGTTACAACCAAATTCACAGTGTTGACTAAGATTCATAGTGAAATAGAAACTTCTGCTGACACGTAGAGAATAGAAATTCAGAAATAAGTGTGAAATAATGGAGAAGGGAATATAAGCCTAAAATTATGTGCAAACGTTCTCTTCATCTCCATCTCATCTTTTAGCTGTGCTGTCTCACTAGCAGGTTGTGCCCTTCAACAGCTCTTAATTTTTCTCTGGTGCGGAATATTCTGAACAACTACCCACAAAATGAATTGCTCACTCTGAGTGGACGATATGAACTGAGCTTCTATTTTTGGAAATGTGGACAAAGATAGGATATTTATATACCCATGAGCAGAGACTATATCATGTCATAATCTCTCTTAAAACTCCATAGTCCCAGGATTCTCTAAGACTTCATGTATTATGGATGATGCTTCTCTAAATATTCACTGGAAAAATAATATTCTCCTGATTTTAAGATAAAAGTGAATAATGACACTGTTCAAGAGTGAGGTTGAGAAATTTACTTGTTTTAAATACAGAATCTTTCAATAATCAAAACATTGCTCTTGCTTGAATTCACCACAAAACGATTTGTTACACAGTGAACCTATTCTTAACTGTCCCCATAAAGGCCAAATTAATATATCCTCTCCCTTTCTTGTCATGGAACTATATAAATACCTCTACTGTAGCATTTTTTTATTGCTTTATAACAGCGAACGTTTATATCTCTTTAGTTAGAATTTAAGTTCACAAAAAGTAGGAATTAATATTAATTATTCTTGTTCCTAACTCTGAGTGAATTTTCATATGAAAGAAGAGCTTGGTAACAGAAAGTTCTAGATACACCTTTATAAGACTGTGGTGCAGAAAGATCCTTCTAAGGAAAAGACATTTTAGCTGATTCTCAAAAAGCAAGGGTAAGCTAAATGGGTGATGCTGAAGGAGTAGGTTCTCAGGAAGGACTTCCAGGCTGAGTAAACAGACGGAGGAGTAGACAGGTTGGGAAGTACCTCAGTGTGTTACATTGAACTTCAAGGAGGCCCACGTGAGGATCCCTTTGTTTGCTTCCCAAGACAGTGAGACAAAGTCATGCGAGAAAAGTCACACACGTGCATCAGTGGATCACGCAGGTCTTCATTTTATTCCAAATGATTTATTCAAAGTGCCATAAATAGTAATTGTAGGTTTAAAACATTTGAGTGCATTGATACAATTTTCACTTTAAAAAGATCATTTAGGCCATGAAGGAAGAAGGTTTTAGAAAGGGCCACATCCATCATAAAGCAGAAGACCCATTAAAAGGCTGAGGCAGAGCTGTAATGTTGGATGTGTGAATGCAGGGTCTAGGAAGTGGCCAGAAAAATGATATGCATTTGTCAATTGACTGCCTGGATGTGATTGTTAAGGGTACAGATGTGCTGTAGGGATGAAGCCACAATGTTTATAGCAGCACAATTATCATAATGAAGCTATGGAGTGTTCAACCTAGGTGTTCATGAACAGATGAATGGATGAAGAAAAGCTGGTCTATATTCACGATGGACTTACTCGGCCATAAAGAAATGTCATGAAATGATGACATTTGCTGATAAATGGACAGAGTCTGAGAGCATCGTGCTAAGTAAAACAAGCCAGACCTGGAAAGTTAAGGAGCAGATGTTCTCCCTCAAACGTAGAAGCTAGACCAAAGTAATGGGTGGGGGAGAAAGAACAACAGGAAGAGTCAGGGAGGGGGGACTCTGTAAAAACAGAAGAGAGATCAGTGC
This sequence comes from Aplodontia rufa, assembly GCA_004027875.1. NCBI lineage: Eukaryota > Metazoa > Chordata > Mammalia > Rodentia > Aplodontiidae > Aplodontia > Aplodontia rufa. The sequence goes on along the minus strand of PVKS010023839.1, from coordinate 23,802 downwards.
AGAAGAGGAAGGGTGTGAGGTGGAGGGAGGAGGGACATGAAAAGGGAGACACTGAGGAAGAACTGATGAAATAGTCCGGGTGCATGTGTGAATAGACCACAGCGAACCTCACCTGTATGTACATCCATAAGGCAATAATTAACAAACCTATACGCAAATAGTAGAAATGTCAGTGGAGAAAAAGGGATGGGGGAACAGAGGGAAAGGGGACATGCTGGGGACTGAAATGGTGCACATTATACTCCATACTTACGTAGTTATGTCAAAATGAACACACGCACACACACACACACACACGCACACACAATGAAACAGTGAAAACATTGAAAACAGAAGTAAGATTGATGCCTGGGCTTTGGGCTTGAACAGCTCCGAGGAGAATCCTACCTCATCCTAGGTGAGGAATGCCAGGCACTCTACCCTTGTTGGCCTGAGCTGCTGACATTGTCAAGATTAGGTTAATTAGTAAGCCTAAGTGTAAAGGGCAACACTCAATAAGTGGCTAATATTATTTTCAGTCTTTTATTCATTGAATAAAACCGTTGCATGATTTCTCCATAAAAGAGAATGTACTGCCTACTGTGAGTGTCATGAAATAATGTGACATATAGTTGAGGCATTTGCATGGAAAATGTATAGTACAATGCGATTATTGAAATAACGCAGACAAAAAAGTGCAAAGGGGGGTTTTCTTAGCAGAAGAAAGAACAAAAGCAGGGATTCAGAAGCACTTCAAGCTGGTGGCAGCTATGAACCCTTCACTGTGGATGAATTAGGGAGGAAGATGAGAAAGGAGGCTGCTTAGGTAGAGACACTGACCAAAGAGTCTATTAGCCATGGAAAGACATTAAAATTGGACCTTTAGGTGAGGCAGAGTTAGTTATTGAATAAATTTGAGGAGAGGCTAAGACTATGGCACAAAAAGTGGGTGGCTAAATCAGTAGCCTTTGCCAGATTGTTCTCTCCCCTGCATTATCTGCTGCAGAGACTGAGCGTCTGGCTTCTTGGTTTCCAGGTGTCTTTTGCAGCCTAGGATATCTACAACACAAATCTGTCAGTGTGGAATTTCGGTGTTTTCCAGCATCATCGTGGCTCATTGCCAAATCACTGTAAAGAAAAGAGTCCTGGACAACAAACCCACCTAGATCTCTGCTGGTCTTAAGTCATTTTTCGTGAACATATTGCTACATGGGAACAGATAACAAGTGGCTTCCAGACCTTTGAAGAATGCCAGCCATATTAAAAAGAAAGATGGGACAAATTACTAAGCAAACAGTGATAGATCAAGCAAGAAAAAAGTATAAAACTTTCTAACTAGTATTGTGAGAATCAAGATGACATTACATTGATAAGACAAGAATGAGCTATGAAAAGACAAGCAAAGAATATGAAATATTGCTCAAAATTGGGGTCCAATTTCAAGAGAATAATCAAAGAAGGAGAAAATTATGTCAAGATACCTCTTATAGATCAAAAAAGATAAAGGATCATAATATTGGCTTCTAAAGAAATATTAAATCTTGTGATGTTCTCTCCTTGGCTGCCTTTTAGGAAAGTAATTAAGGAAATACTTTAGAAGCATGCTGGAGACGTTTAAGAAAGGACATGAGATTCAATAAAGAGCGTCAGGAAGGCTATGAACCTCCCTGACTCCGATAGGAAAATGTGGAGAAGAGGGGGTCTGCATTGGAGTATGGAGACAGAAAGTGCTGGGAGGAGCTGCTGTTTTTCTGTTTTTGTTTTTGTTTTTAATAAGAAGAAGTGATGACAGACATAGAATCATGGGGCCACTGGAGGAAACTTGACAGAAGTATTAGGGTGGATAATAAAGCATGATGAATCCATTCAGCTCTGTGTTACTGCATTTAGTGCACAACCTTGTGACACTGGACCTGTCTGGCTCTGTGGTAAACACTTGAATAATCACGCTGATGTACACACTCCCAATGGTCCTGATGTTTGAAAATATTCTCAGAGATCAATTACAGAGATCATAATTGCTTGTTATGTTCTACATAATGTGAATTGTATCAGCCTTACAATCTGAAAAAGATGCAACTGAGGCAACCATGAGGTAGAAGTCAGGGATAAGAAGTGTTGTGGTGTGGCTGAGAGGTGACCCCCAACAGCTCATGTGACAGAATGCAAGGAATTTGTCAGGTCTTTTGGTCACAGTGGCAAAAGAGCCAATAAGAAAAAGAAGTAAAAGGAAACTTGGGAGCAGGAAAGCCTTCGCTTTACAAAACAAACATTAAATAAACATGACTAAATGAGAAATGGAGAATTCATTCATTCCTCAGCTGCAGAAATCACTGGCAATATGTTTATGCTTACATTAGGAGGTGAAAGGAGGCTGGTGCTGCCAGCTGTCAAATCCTGACCTACATGAGAAGGTAACCAAATGTGTGTGTATCCATTTTATAACCAAGAGAAATAATGGTAAAATTTTGTTATTCATAACTATGGAAAAAAACCACATACATAAAAAAATAAGAGTATTCTCTAGCTCCCTCTGGGACATCCCAATAAGATTGGGATTTGTAAAATACTGTTGTTTATAAAGCCTACTATAGCATGATTTTAATTATGAGCTTATACTAGCATGAGAACATTTTTTAAAAAATCAAAATAAGCATTTTTTTTCCTGTGTGGATGGGTAAGCATGAGGAGGTATGGATTTTTGATCATTCTGATTTCCAGCTTGGAAAACATGAGCAAAATGGATTTGGAAATGGGGAAGTAAATAATTCATGGTAAACTGAGGTGGGAATATCAAGTAGCCTTATTTAATCAGGCATTGATGAGAACTGGAGAGAAACTTGAACTGGGACAAAAATGTTTGAGTTGTCAGCACATAAAGGTAATCAGAGCCAGGGACCTGAAGGAGGTCACCTAGAGGCTGATGTCACAGCAAAGGAAGGCTAAGGCTGGAGACCCCTACATTATGAGAATGAGAGAGGTGAGTCAGTAAGTGGAAGAGGGATGAAAAATAAAAATCAATAGAATGTGCAGATATTCAAAATTCTCCCTTTATTGCTTTTCCTTTCCTGGGTTCATGATCACTCAGTTGCCATATTCTGGCAACCCTAAAGTAAGAACTCATCCTGGAGCTGCAGATGAGGAAAATCTCATGCAAGGGCATCTGAAGGCAGACAGCTTTCCATCCAGGAAATGGTAGCGTAAGGATGCTAACATTTGTTAAGCTCTTGATACGTACCAGGGTGGTTCTACATGCAATAAACCACTTAGTTCTCATGAGTTATGAAAGCATCGTTATTTCACCCATTTAGAGTTAGAAGGCAAAGGGATGAAAGCCATGATTACCGTAATACTAACCCGAAGTCAGTGTCCTTCCCATGTTGACACACTATCCTCACAGCTTCCCGTAACTCGTAGCTCAAGCCTCTGCAGTTTTTGAAGCATTTATTTATTTCCATTTGCACACCACTTGAATGATATCTCCCTTAAGGAGAAAGGTCATTCTGGCCATGATGGCAAAATTCATGTTTCCATGAGACAACAACCCGCTCCCACCTTGCCCTTGCTTCTGCTTCCTTGCTCCCACTGTTACCTGAGGAAGAACCCCTTAGAGCAGCTTGCCACAGTGTCACCAACCTCCTCCTGTGCGAACCTGCGTTCTTTTCTACGTGTGGGCACCAGCCGGCTGTTTTATCAAGTGCCTTTCACCTTTCACCTGACACACTCTCTATATATGGTCAGCTTTCTCTTACCAGCTGAATTTGCTTTAGTATTTACTAATAGATATCTCTGCAACAGTAAAGTCAGACATTGACGTTATATTTATCGAAATGTCACAAGTGAATGGTATTCTCCCAGGTGATGGTTAATTTTAGGTGGCAACTGGACCAGGCCACAGGTTGCCTACATATCTGGTTGAAAAGCTTTCTAGATGTCTTTAAGATTATATCCAGAAGAAAAGAACATTCAAAGCCCTCCCCACTGAGGCTCTGAATAGACCAGAAAAGCAGACGGAGAGGTTGGGTTCGCTGTCTGCCTAGTTGCATCTCCTCCACCTTACCTTTCCTCATTCTGGGGCCTTCAGACTGAAGCGGACGTCTATACGATGACCTCTCTGGTTCTCAGGCCTTCAAACTACACCACTGGTTCTCCTGAGTCTCCAGCCTTCTGATGGGAGATTGGGGAACTTCTCAGCTTCCACAATAAGGTGAACAATAAGTTTCTCTGTGTGTGCACGTGTGTGCACTCTCGCATCCGTTTGTGTGTCTGTCTGTCTCTTTTTCCATCTAGACACACAGCACAGATCTCTTAAACTATCTAATTTCTCTGGAGGATCCTGACTAATGAATCCTATATACATTTAAAAAATTGACATTTTTTTCCTCTTTCATCAGATTTCCAGGTTGAAATTATTGTTGCTAATATTATGTATAATAATAATGGCTTCAACCACTTCGTAGCATTGTGAACATTTAGTACAGTTGTTTAAGACGCAGGTATCACTCAGTTACCTGCATTCCTTTATATCAGCATTTACCCTTTCAGGAGGCTTTGCTTATAATTGCTGCTTTTTTGATGTTTATCCCTTAACTGGCTGGACATTATTCGTTCAGGTGATCTCATGAAGCCTTCCCCTTTCCAGTGGCTTTCTGTGCCTACATGTTCAAAGAGCACCTTGAACTCTTAAGGAATTCCTGAGGATCCCTTCCCTACCCAGAATCCTCACCACCTTCTATTGATTTAAAATGCATTTTCCAATATTTTTTTTTCTTTTGAACTAGGATCTGTAACATACCTACTTGGCCCTAATTTTTTTAATAGAATTTATCTTCAGGATTGCACATATTGACATATTTCCCTTAATTTTGCCTGATAGGCAAGTATTCAGAAAATAAATTTGGCCATTTACAATAGTAAAAATCTTTTTTTCTGGTATATGTTTGAGCTTTGCCTCCATGTTCTTACTTCTAGTTTCTTCTCTGTGAACAGCAGTAAACTGCATGCTTAAACCTGTTCTGCCTTGCTCACCAGGTTTATTTCTGCACTCGTCTCCTTTGAAATCGGAGCATGCTCAAGGCCTTTCTCTCTCCCCAGTTGACTGATAGACTGGCATATTTTACTTAGCACTTCTGTTAATCATTTTTAAGTAGCCCCGTTTGTGTTTCATTGTTTCTTATAGTTTTCTTTGGTGACTTACATTTTTCCTTTTTAATTTATCCGTGGGTATTCTTTTCACCTTTCTCCTTTTTAAGCATAGTTTCCTTTATCTTTGTTTTCTTGAATTTTATTGATAATATAATTAACATTTTCTAAATATTCTATTTTTTTAAAGAGAGAGGGACAGAGAGAGAGAGAGAGAGAATCAATTTTATTTAGTTGTTCATGAGGACGTTGATGCTCTGAAACTTCGTTGTGTGCATGGTGCTGGGGTTTGAACCCATGTCCTCGTACATGGAGCCCACAGGTGAGCCTCCTGGTCTTTTGCATTTGAGCCCTGAGCATGCCTGTTAATTTCTCTACTGGCCAGCTTCTAGGTATGGTTGAATGGGGCCCATGGTCCTGACTAACCAGCCATTTTGCTATCTCTCCTAATCTCTATCACTATGTATCATATCCAGATGAACTATAAACCTTCAATAGCAATGTTGTGATTCTACTTAGAAATTCTTTTTATTTAAAAATGAAGAGGAAATCATCTCTTCTAATTGCATACTATTTATCAATTCTTATATCCTTCATTCATTCCTGAAATTCTGGGTATCCAAAATAGTATAATTTCTCACTATTTAGAAAAATTTTCTTCAGCTCTCTTATACCATTCTGTTGGTGATGAATTGTCTTAGGGTTTTTTTTTTAATATGAAACTATATTTCCCCTTTGATGTTATTTTCACTGGAAGTTACTTTATTGTATTCTTTGGTTTCAGGAAGCATGTGTTTCTCTGTCTCTTACTTTCCCTTGTTTCTAGTGACCAAATTCATTTTCCACTCTGTACAATGCTTTGTTTTTCTCTGGGTCCATTCAAAATCTCTCCATTGTGGGTTTGAGTCATTTGATTATAATCTACTTGAGTTTTGTTATTGTTTTGTTTATCCTTCTTGAGCTTCTTGAATCTAAAATGTATGCTATTTATAAAATATCTCACATATTTAGGCCACTGTTTCCTTTAAATTTTTTGTCCTCCCCTTTCTGGTTCTATTTAGTCTTACCTGAGGCTATAATATTTTGCCAGACTATTTTAATTTACTTCTTTTACAATAAGAACAAAAAAAAATTAGTGATGTTACTCCTATGGCCCAATAAATTCATTATATGTATTAGCATATTAAATATTTCAAAAATTCAAATCATACCATTTTATGTTTTACTCCATAAATTATTCCAAGTAAAGGTTAAGTCAAAATGGCAAGCATTTGTAGTTTAATCCTTTAATGTGTAATCTGTAATCTTATCATTAGCTGATGGTATTGGTCTAATCACCCTTGACCTTCTAAGGCCAGCCTCCCCTTGTGTCCAGCTATGTCTTATCAACCACTTTTCAGAGGGAAGATATACAAATGATCGCTAATTACTCAGAATCAGCTTCTGAAGATCCTATAATGAAATCAAGTCTAAATTCAGGGCTATTCGCCTGTTTGTTTGTTTTATTTAACGATCTATACCCTAATGAGAGGACACTTGATTTTCTTGAATGATGGACACAATTTTCAGGAAAACTGTTAAAAAGTCAAGTATGCTTATTTATTAGTTTCAGATGAAAGTTAACAGCATGGGCTCTACAATCAAACAGGTTCACTTTCTTCAGAATTTTAATCCAAACAGCGCTCTTCTCATCAGTTTTCTCTAACTTTTACTTACCTTGATAAAATCAGCACCCTTCCCACTCCATATATTCCCCACTTTACCTTCCTCTTTACCATCTCCTCAGCAGCTAATGTCCAACAAATTTTATTATCTCCCCTCCAACTGAAGTTGCTGCAGGGCTTATGATCTCTTTTATTTTTTGCTGCTCCTATGGCTTCCACAAGAATTCCTGTCGCATGATGGAGATTCTATGGGTTGAACCTTGAACCCTGCTTCCCCCACTCACTGGTCATGTCAGCTTGGGAAAGTTACTGAACTTCCCAAACTTTTCTCTTTCCCAAACCATGGTTCAAAAATGCAGGTACTACTAGGAAGTATGGCATCCTGTTTATTAAGCATGACAACGCAGCATGCATCTGAAGAACTGTGTGCAGTGCCTGCTCGATATAGTAGGTACTTTTCGTTGGGCGGCCACTGGTTTATGGCATCACTGGTTTTAGCAGTCTCAAACTAAGAGCAGCCCAAATGTCCACGTACTTTAGGATGGGTACATCCATTTTAGCGTAATCCTATCTTCGTACAGTGGAAGATCACTATGCAGGTAGAACTTTACACAGCAAAGTGATGAAAATTATTTAAGCATTTAATTAAATGTATAAATCAGGGCTATTTCGTCTACAGAACGAGAAATCTGTGAAGTTTTTAGCCTGCAGAAGGGTAGAGACAAGCTGGGCCTGCTATGCGGTGCTGGGGATGTTTTGTTTTTTGAGCGGGGTGCTGGCTGCACAGTTGAAGTCACATAGAAGTTCACTGAGGTTTACACCTGGTTTATGCACTGTCCTATAGACATGCTATTTTTTTCTTTTTTGTTTCATTGGTTCTTTCTAGTTATACATAACATTGGGATTCATTTTGAAAGAATTATACAAGCATATACAAGAATATAATTTGTCCTAATTTGATCCTCAGCACTTCCCTTTCCTCTCACTCCTCCCTTCCCCTGTTCTCTTCCCTCTACTCTGCTGATTTTTCTGCTATTTACTTGTAGATTCTTATGTTATATTTCGATGAGAATTTTATATAGGAAAAAAGGGGTACAAACTTAAACAGCCTAATTGTTCTCTCACCTGAATAACCACTCACATCAGTGTAAATCTCAAATGTTATTTTATTCGGTTTTTCTCTATAATGTTATATGGGCAATTTGTTTTATTATAAACAGACAAGCAATTTGTCTCTCATTGCCACATTGTTATCAATCCTTTCTTGCATGCTTTTATTACATGTAAATAATCATTTATTACTTTTTGAGTGAATTCCAAGATAGTTTGTAGCAGCAAAACAAAGACAAAACAGATGGACAATAGTGAACTATAAGCAAGAAACATGAAGAAAAAAAGTAGTGCCTTATATTTAATTTTGTTTTATACCAATAGAGTGAATACATATAAATCAATGTTCCATTAAACATTGATACAGCTAAATCACTCATTATTTTGTGGTACATATTTAAAGTGTCTCTATCACATAATGGATCTTCACTTAATTTTTTAAATGGTTAGATACACATTTTCACTTTTAAAACCCAGTTAGATTGTAAGGTTCATTAGAACAGAGGTGTGTGTGTGTGTGTGTGTGTGTGTGTGTGTGTGTGTGTGATTTCTTTGTTTACTCTTGTTTTAGCACTCTGTTACTCAACAAAAATTAATAGACTCATTCTCACATACAGTAATGTTGATTTATCTCACTACTTCACTACATTTAGGATGCTTTATTTTATGTATCTCAAGATCAAATTTGATGTCAGGAGGTTGCAGAATAAAAGACAAGAGTTTTTGGAGTTCATTTGTGTGATTCATTTCTTTCTGCAAATACTGCTCTTGGCATATGACCTTATCTACTTAGAGTCGGCGTCAGGCATCGGATCTGTAGTTGTTTGAACTACAGATGGATGGTAGTTAAAGAAGTGATGGGTAGGGCAGTCCTACCCATCTGAGTGATGGAAGTAGAAGAAATGACAGATCAAGCCATCAATTATTTATATTGCCTTTTAGTTCCCTAATGTCTGGCAAGTTGCTCTATTCTCTTTTGTTTCTCGTTCACGTATTTTGATTGCAGGTGCTCTGAGAGGCACTATGGATGGGGGAATTGAGTCATAATTTTATTCTGTTATCATATATCTAATAAGTCTGTTGGAGAAACCTAAATCTCAATAATTTTTATTTTTTTTTCTACATGCACTTAAGCAAACTTACTCCAAAACCTATCATCTCAATACTATTTTGGCTTATCTCAGTACATAGTGCTAATGGTGGTTATGGTGGTTGATTTATAGCTAATGTTATTTAAAAAAATTTACATGAAAACCAAAAAATTATCCAGTTTCTGTGAATCAAGAATGAAAGCACCGGTTGCCATCAAGCCATCCACTAGGGCTGCAGTTGCATCTGAAGGCCTGGCTGGGAAGGATATGCTTGCAAGCTCACTCGTCTTCATTACTGGCAGAATTTAATTTCTCATGGGCTGTTGGTCAAGGCTCCATAAGTTTCTTACCATCGGAAGCTCTCCTCAGAACATCTTACAGCCTGGGAGCTGTTTTCTTCAGAGCAGAAAGGGCAACAGAGATTGACACTAAGGGAGAGAGAGCTGGGCAAGATAGGCAAGAGAGAAAAATGCTCTTGCATACTCTGAAAATAGTCCATCAATTTTCCTGTATTAATTTTATTAGAAAAAAGCCATGAGGTACAACCAACACTCAAGAGGAGGAATGTGTATAAGGACATGAGTTCTAAGAAGCAAAAATAATTGGAAGCCATTCTATAGATAGCCCATGTCATAACGAGGACAATAATGATACTAATAGCAACAACTGCAAAGATAGTTTTATCACTAGTACCAGTACTACACATGTGTTACATCTGCTATTCATTAAACAGTTAATCAATTTTAAATATAATTCTACCTGGTTTTTATTTTAAATTGAAGGAACAGCTGAAAAAGTGACAATCATGTAATTAGGCAAAGTGCTTACATGTATAAATATGTAACAGTTTATTTATAATTGATGACTGAATGCGTGAGTAAGCCATATAGCAATAATTATGTACTACACTGTCATATTGTTTAGTATATGTCATGAAAACTAGCCATGTTTTCTTGCATATACTTCAATCTTTTGGAAAGAAAAGTTCTACACATATCAGCAGAAGAAAGGGACCATGGGATGGAAGGAAGGAGGGTAAATGCTTAGGAGGAATATTGGCCAAATTATATTGTTATTTTTGTGCATGTAGGACTATATAACAACAAATCCCATCATTACGTATAGCCTTAATGCACCAATGAAAATGTGGAAAAATACTGCTTGCATTTTTCCATATTTATTGCATATATTAATGTATTGCTTAATATAATAGAACAAGAAAGAAAAACAAATTCAGTGTAGTTCTCCTAAATAGGGTCTATTGCACTGGGATAACATAATTAATGATACCAAAGCATGGAAGAAAACCAACATTGACATTTGGAAAAGCCACAGGAAATGTGACAAGGTAAACTCATAGCAGTTTTGAAAATTTACTACCACTATGATTTTAGGTATAAAGGGATGTGTTTGACAAAGAAAAAATAAAACGATGGGCAAATAATGGACCTGCTCAGTTCTTTTAAGGCTTTGGAACAAAGTCCTGAGAAAGTCTTAATTTTATGAAACTTTAGAGTAAGCATTAAGTTCAGGAATGGTGATAAGAGAATCTGAGAAGTAACTTCTTCCTTCCTTCTTCCCTCCATCAATTAGTGCTTCTCTCCTCCCCTCCCTCTCTTCCTTCCATTCATCCCTCCTCAGTTAGAAAGCATTTTTCTCCCTTTCCCCCTCACTCTCTCTTTCAGTCTCTTCCTCCTTCCCTTCCTTCTTTCCTTTCCATCTTTCTGGTACTCTGCCTACTCTGTTCTTGATCTTGTGCTTAGTCGTGGCTATCCCGAACTAAAAGGTGCAGTTCCTAAATACAGTGAGCTTATGGTAATTGGGAAATTGTTAGTTAAATTGGAAATTACCAATCCATGAAGATGAGCTGCAGGAGTTGGAAGAGTTTAGGATTTTCAGGAAGAATATGAAGCTCAAGCTTAAAGTGGTCAGCGCCCCCATTATCTGATTATTTCTAAAAGCCCCCCACCAACATTGCTGAACCAGGGACCAGGCCTTCATCACATGAGTCTTTGCGGGGCACTTCATGTCCAAACCATAACAGTAGCAGGCATTATATTGTAGAATGTGTTGGATACAGACAGGTCTAATAGAGGGGAGCTAAGAGACCACACAGAAGAACACTGAGTGCATACTTAGGCTTTATTGCCTGACCTTTCCTGTTTCATTCTTTTCTCCATGGGATGCACCTTGAAATTTCTACAAGTGTATCTTTTAATAAAGCAATTGAAGTAAAAAGGTTCTAGCATTTCTTTGTCTTCAAAGATATCTCCAATACTTATTCTAAACCAAATTTCTCAGCACCTTCTCAAATGGTCTTCGCTTTGTTCTTCATACATTTCTCCTAGAGTCTAGTGTCTGTAATGCAAGCCAAACGATGTTTGGCTTTTTTTAAATGTGTTTGACATAGTCTTACATATTGGAGGGAATCATTGTTACATATTCATGCATACGTGGAAATTGACAAAGTAAGTTAAGGCCAATCCTAGTTCTGGATCTTCCCCCTTCAACCACTCCCTGCTCCCATGTCTCCTCTGCTTTACCCCCGTGTTATAGAAAGGAAAAAGCACATACATGTGTATTCATTTTTGAATTTTTCTGAGCTTCTCTGCCTGCCTTTGTATAGCTTTTAAAATGTAAATCAAAATGTGTGAATGGCATACAAATGTTTAAAACTCTATGATGCTGGGGCTGGAGCGGTGGCTCAGCTGTTCTGTGCTTGCCTGGCATGCATGAGGACGTGAGTTCGAACCCCAGCACCACATACACAACAAAGTATTGGAGCAACAAAATTCACATGAAAAACTAAAAAAAAATTGATTCTCTCTTTCTGTCTCTCTCACTCTCCCTCTCTCTTTAAAGATACAAAAACAAAAACAAAAAACCTCTATGATGCTGACCTACTGTAATTGAAAATCCTTACTTTGGCCAATTTAGACAGAGAGATGAAGGCCAGGGAGAAGCCACTTCAGGCACACTGAACAGCAAGCGAAAGTTTTCTTCTACAGACGTGAGTTTGATACAATCCTAGGATGGAAACGTATAGGAAGGGATGAGGTCAGAGAACCAGATAGAGATCCAAATTCTAGAGGGTCTCATTGGCCAAGTAGCCCGAAGTCTGCCTACAGCCTTCTTCCTTGTGTTTTCAGATGGCACACTATGTACCAACTAAGATGCTGCCCTCCTGAGCAAGAGGGATTTCTTGACCTAAAGTGGCTCCTCCTCCTCCTCTCCCTCCCCTCTCTGTTCAATTGAGTTCTTCAAGGACTTGTTCAAGACTGAAGAAGAATCATCTTATATTTTGCCTCCCATGCTGTTGGCAATAAATCCTGATAACATGGATCTTATCATTTTTTAATTCTATGGTTATATACTGGCTCCAGATTAATACAGAAACATAGTAGAGTCTTAATAAATCTTAACAAATGAATAAGCAGTGGTGTCCACAGAGCAAATTCTATTTTACTCCAACTGCTTATCAATCCATAGTAATTTTGTGGAGCTCAATGAATATCGACTTTGAGCATTTTTTCTAACCATCAGTTTATTTCAGTGTTCATATTTGTATAACAGAGACAATCATTGCGCCTGCCTCATAGACATGGTATGAAGATAAGTGAGTTAACATATGTCAAATTCTTAAAACCGTGCACACAGTAAGATGTTGTGTAACCTCCCTAAGGAAGATCTATAAAGATGCTACAACCATGCATGAAATCACTCTGTGCTAAGCTCTCTCTCCCAGCTTTGGTAGCTTTTCTAAATCAGTTGCTGTAAGTGAAGTAACTAAGATGCCGTTTTGGCCTACAAACTCACATACCCTGGATTACTAATTTATAACCTCTGATTCCAAGCACTGTTTGGGCCTGTGACATAGTCCTGCCACTGAAAGGTCATAGTGAATAAATGCTAATGAGAAAGACCAGTCCACATTTTAAACACTGAATAAACATAACCAGGATTAATATTTCAGCATTATCTCTATTATGATTGAATGCTATTATTGTCCCCTAAGTCAAAATGTCTTCACAGCAGTTATGACACTGATTTTCTCACATTGATCTTGGCCTCTCACTCCGGGTACTTGCGTTCGCATGTATTAGACGCTAGCAATGGAACGCGGCTGGAATATTGCATTTGCATCATCTGGAATGTGAGACAAGATAAATTTAAGGGCTGCACCTGCTCTGAAAACTTTAGTCACCAACTGACTGCTAATTTTGCTTCAGTTTTGCAGCTGCATTTCTATTTGTGACTTTGTAAATGCTGAAATTTAAGTAGGCAAAGGACAATGCTTGTGTGAGATGAACCATATAGGACTGTTTCCTATTATGCTACAAGCAGGTATGACAAGACTGCTAGCTTCTTCTAGTTTTAAGAGACTCTGGAGTTGCTAAAAGATGTTGGCTACAGCCTAACTGATGGATTGGTGATAGCAATATTATATAAATTCCCAAGTCAATAGTAATGACTCAATAGATACATAGATAAACAATGTGAATAAATAATTCATGTAAAGATGAATAGAATCGATATAAACTAAAATTAATATACTGTTTTCCAAATGAGTGGAATTTAAAATAAAACATTCACAAATTGATTTTTAAAAGTTGATATGCTTGTCAATTACTGATTGATGTATTTTGGGAACAAATATCAAAGACTCAGAACTGTTTCAACTTCAGGTAAAACAAAGCTATCTCTAACTGTTATAAGAAATTAAAAAAAATTCAGGGCTCAGAGGGTTTGGCTTCTAAGGTCATCACCCTCCATGTAATAGCCAAGATTTCATCTGCTCAGGTTGGCCCTTATTGCTTTGATTTGTCATTTTTTCCTCTGGAATGTCACAGATTTACTATTAATACGTGTCATCTGTTTGATATAGGTCTTATATTTTGAAACACTAGATTTAGATCATACGTCTATATTGGACTTGAGTGGTAGGCTATTCAGTCATTCATTTTTCTGTTCAGGAATTTATGTAATAACTACTTATTATGTACTAATAGTATATCAGACACTGTCCTGGGTACTGAAGAAAACAGTTTGAACTCAAGGGCACTTAGCCACTGAGCCACATCCCCAGCCCTTTTTATATTTTATTTTGAGACTGAGTCTCACTAAATTGCTTATGGCCTCACTAGGTTGGTTAGGCTGGCTTTGAACTTGAGATCCTCATGCCTCAACCTCCCTGCTGGGATTACAGATGTGTGCTACTGTGCCTGACAACAGATCAATCTTATTTGTAGTTGTCAGTTTGCAAAGAAAATAAACAAAAAATAGTGTGGAGTGGTAATAAGATCTTAAAAAATTAGAATGACTAATGGGAGGGAGAGGGATTATCTGTTTGCTTTAGATAGAATGATTAATATAATCACCTCTGAAAGAGGTTTTTGAGGAATGAACTCACTTGTGTGAGGGAGTAAGCCATATGGTAAAAGGAAGAAGAGCATTTTAGAAAGAGCTTGACAAGTGTAAAAACTCCGAGCAGGGACAGTGTGGCTGAAGTGCAGTAACTAAAAAGCAACAAGAGACAGAGAGGCCAGGAAGGCACCTGTTCCAACAGGATTTTACAAGTAGGTCTTACAGGTTATTTTAAGAGTATAAGATCTTGTCTTTAGAGAACTGTGATATTTTGGGACAGGGACTGTTACAGGTTATGGTCTTAAATTGGAATAAAATGGAATTTGGTTTCCAAAATGGAATTTAGTGCTCAAAGAGGGGTGAACTCAATCTAACCATGTGTGGTATGAAAAAAATATGCCAACTATAGTCTGATTTAATAGAACCAGGAAAAATGCTGCTGCACAAGAGAATGCATTTGTTAAATTACCAACTCTGTCTCAACCTACATTTTCTATTTGTTGAAATTTACTAGTTTTTATGGGATCTTCTGATCTCTAACCTCATTTACATGTTCTGGAGTTCATAAAGCAATTTCCCAGAATTGCATCATTGTGGAAGAATCAACATAAATTGGACCAATCTAAATACAGTTTTTGTTTATTCAGAATTATGTACCACCCCTCATTGGGAACATCTCCTCCATTCTATATAATTTTGGCAGGGGTTTCATTCAGGGCACTGTACCATAATATCCCACACTTTTTTTCTCTTCCACTTCTGTTATGTTTTATCTAGACTAGGCTGTCCAGACTACCAAACCCTACTGGATTGTTTAAGAGACTGGCATAGCCCATGGGATGCTCCTTGCACTCAATTTCTGTTGGAGTTAGATTATCTTTTTTTTTTTCCTGAGGAGATAGGTGTATTTATTCTGATTTGAAAATTTCACAATGTACAATGCATTAAAACATTACAAGAAACCCCATTGATGTGTACAATTCCATTTATCAAATAAAATAATGTTCAGGGGCTGTAGCAGTGGCTCAGCAGCTATGGTGCTTTCCTGGATGTGTGAGGATGTGGATTTGAACCACATTTTATATACAACAAAGTGTCAGAGAAACAAATGTCACATGAAAAACTACATAAAATCATTTCTTTCTCTCTTTGACTGTCCCTATCTCTCTTTTAAAAAGAAAAGCAATGCTCAAATCAGTCATTTCATATTGTCAAGTTCTTAAAGTATTTAAGTAAGAGTTACAGTTTAGGTAAAAGTGGAAGACGCATGTGTTCCACGACCTGAAGTGCACACATGTGAGCAGAGCTGACGGTGGAGGAAAAGGTAGCCACCCAGAAAGCAAAACTCTTCACAGTTTGCAAAATAATCAAGCTACCCATTGTATTTTCCCCAAAATTTTTGACAATTAATCTCTAAGGGAATCAGGAAGGAGATATATCTCTCTGAACAGAAGGCTGTTCAGCATAAACTCTACTTTAAGTGGACTTTTCTTCTTTATAATTATTGCATATTCTAATTTCATTATTCAACAGAGGTTATAATTTCTAATACAAAGGATTATTTAAGGATAGAATACAATAGTTCACTTGTATTTAGCACATTATTTGCATCATTTGGAAAATAATAAATCCTTAATGAATGTTACACAATAATTTCAGTGAGGCATGCAGGAATAACTTTGAGGAGCCTCCCTCCATGTGTGCACTGGGCGTAGGGTTAACTTTTTTAAATTTGCAGAATCTTGTGTAGGAACTGTTATAATGGAGAAACCCAGTCTATGTGGCGGTGATGCATATAATTTGGTCAACCTGGATGTAGGTCTGAAAATTTGGAGGATGGAGAAAAAGAGAGACATAAAAGGACAATGTGGTCTAACACTCTGGATAATACTCGGTCCTTGAACTTCTCGTTGTTTGAAGCAAAATGTTTTTCTTTTCTATGGTTTGACTTATCTAAGTTTGAATTTCTCACTTTCGGCTAAAAAAGTCTTAACTAATACGGAATCACAGAAGACAAACTGAAGGATTTGTTGGGAGGTAGCACCCTGAGCTGAATAGAAACACATCAACTCCTACTTAGAGATAAGGAACCGCATAGCAGAATTTTTCTAAAAGTAATAGTGTTTTCTCAGTCTGTGTTTATGTTTATTAACTTTTTTTGTAAATAATTCAAACTGGACCAGGCATACTACAGATATAAGTAAGCCAGTCCTTAGAGGGGCTTGAGACAAGAATCCTTGGGGATGTGAAGTGGGGCTGGTGGGATATTTCCTTTGCGTTATCAGTGCCTGGTGATGGCTTGGAGGCAGAAAGCACTCGGTGGGAAGGGAAGGAGAAAAGCAACCTATACAGCGCCTGAAGTCTCAAGATGAACTTGGGCACCTCACCCAAGTGCTCCAGAGCTTCACCAAGGAGCATCAAAAGAGCCGTTCCCTGTAGCTAGCAGGGCTGCGTGGTGCCTCAGACCAGGAACATACACGAGTGATCACTAGAGCTCAGTAATAGCACGTGCATGCAGTGGGGCCTTGGCTTCAATCCCCAACACCAAACAAAACAGAACAAACAGAAACGTCTGAGACCAATATTTTTAGAATGCCTTACCTCTTTGTATTGGTACTATAAAATAGAAATTTCATGTAACCATCTAGATCTAAAAGGTGGTTTGGTAGTCCTGTCTGTAAGGCATTATTTAATAAATTAATAAAAGTATTTTTCAACTCTGGATTTTGATCTACTCAAATTATTTTAACTGTTTTCACTTTGAAATGGCTTCTTGAAATTTTTATTTATTTACTAATGTTACAGGTATTTATTCTTTTAATATTGAGTTCTGATGTTATTTCATTATAGGAACTTTAATTTTGAAATACTAGATCAGTTATTTTCATAGGTACAGAACATATAATTGTTAATATTCAACCATCTAAATATTATGTTTTAATAATTTATAGCAGATAGGTAAGTTGCACTATGCAAGACAGGAGCTAATTTATAAACTGTATGTACTTACTATTTATCTTTGTATCATAGTTGTCTATGCAAAGCCTATAGAAGGTTCTAGATCTCTTTCCTTAAATTGCTGGAAAAATATGGCATAATAATTCAATTTATATTTATGAAAATTGAGACCCAGAAGTATATACTGCATTGTATTATAATACTCCATAGTGAAAAAGGGGTGATGATCTCAGTGTTTTGTATATATATGTTCATATATGTATGGATATACTTCATAACTGCTTTAATTCTAATTATCTATTTTAATTATGAAAATATTGAGATCATTTTTATCTTTCATCTATATTATACTAAACACTAAGATATTTCCAATTGCTAATTGAATAGATTGTGCATGGAAGAAAATCAGAATTGTTTAATAACATCTTATATTCTATTCCAATCAGTTAATTTAGCACTGACTATCATCTCAGGGGACTAGTTAATTAAAATTTATGTAAGATCTTATTTTTCATTGCTTAACACCTGCTATAGTTTTAGGACTTCTCCTAAACTCCTTCAAAAGTCTTTGTGCCCTAATAAGTTTTGGAGATTTAAATGGACATTTTGCTATGTTTATTATTTCCCCATATGGTTTTTAAGTGGCTGAAAAGAATCTGCCTTTATTGTCCCTCATAAGCATTTAGAAGCACTGCCATGGTCTCTGTATTGGATAAAAAGTCCCCGTGTGCAGTTAGATGATGTTTCTATGCCACAAAATAAATTTTAGAATGTTTGTTTTCCGTGCCTGACTTTTTCATGACTGTTTGTCATACTTGGAACTGTGGAAGGACCCATAAGCTTTGGTGACTGAGGTTGTTATTCTTAACACAGAGTTAGAATGTTGTAAACATGAAATTTTATACAATAATGGGGTTGAAACTGGAACCAAGTGATGGTGGAGGCTAACTGGTTGGCTTGACTTACTACATTGCCTTAAATAGGATGCAGGAAGAGCCAAAACAAGAATTTCAGAAAGGAGGAGAAAAGGAAAATATACGTGAAAATAAACTTTGACTGCCATAAAACGAAGTCTACAAAGTAAAGCGTGACATCAAAGTGGAACCTGATTGGATTGGCAAATTTACAATCCTCCTCAGGATTAAATGACATTCTCAGCTCGTGACCCAGTCCGACTCTGTGGCAAACTTTATGGCTTGACCTTTCAAGACGCTTGCTTGTTATGATTTACCCTGCTTCAATTAGAGGCTTGGGAGCATAGGAGGACCTCACAAGAGAATGTGCCTCATGTCTCAGGTTTTCTCCAGAGC
This sequence comes from Aplodontia rufa, assembly GCA_004027875.1. Lineage (NCBI taxonomy): Eukaryota > Metazoa > Chordata > Mammalia > Rodentia > Aplodontiidae > Aplodontia > Aplodontia rufa. The sequence continues at coordinate 5,184 of PVKS010023839.1, read as the reverse complement.
TGCTTCTGAGCAAATCGAAGCACAGGGAGTATCTGGCATGTTCTGCTATTTTGTTTCCCAGACACTTACAATCTAAAGAATGAAGCTTGTTTCCCATAAAATCCCCACTCATATCTGTTTAATTCATTATTATTATTATAATTTACGTGTTGGTGGAAATTAAAAAGTAGTTATTACTGTTCTCCTGTAGCACGTTCTCAGAGATTTAAGCAACAGTGATCTCAGACTGCATAGTTCCAATACACTATAACAGTTGTACTAGTTTTCTATTGCAATGGTTACAAACTAGCACAAATTTACTATTTTTAAATATGAATTTGTTTTCTCATAGTTTTCTGAGCTAGATATTTCACATGACTCTCACTGGGCTAAACTCCTGATACCAGTAGGGTTGTGTTTCACACCAGACCCCCTGAGATCCCATGCATTTCCTTGCTGTTCTCCACTTCCAAAGACCATGCGCATTCCTGGTCGATAGTTCCCAAGGTAAGTTGGATTTTTCTCACATCATATCACTGTTGCACTGACCTTTGCATGTCTTTATTTAAGAGCGCTTGTGAATACATGGGGGTCATGCGGAAAATCCAGGAAGATCTCCCTATTTTAAGGCCAGCAGATTTGCAATCTTTATTCCTCTTGCATCTTTAATTAATTACCTTTTGTCATGCAGCATAATAAATGCATAGGTAGGTTCTAGGGTTCAGCAAGTGGACACCTTCTCATTGTTTTTGCCAGGTGATTATGCCAAATGGTGATCTACACCACATGGTTCTGGGAATGTTTGCTCCTGTTCTTCCTTCATACAACTACAGATGAACATACACACAAACACACGCACAGAGCCATTAATTTAAGAAAAAAATGAAAAATATTCCCCGTGCTTTTATTTAGTCAATTTCAGAATGTCATTATGCCCACCTGACTGGGTTGATCAGGGAAGGAGTTTAAGACCAAGAACAGAAGGCAGTGAGGATACGATTGTGATTCCTTGAGGGCCTCCCATTTCTGGCACCATCCTGGAACTTTCCAATGAACAGACTGGAACCAGATATGAAAGCTGTCAAGCAAATGTGTTTTCTCCTTCAAAACACAGTTCCCCAAATTGGTGAGCAAACTTGCTATTCAATTTTTTGTTATCTTATAGGAGCTCTATAACTTTTCCATAGTTCTTGTTAGCATAAAGGTTCACAGATGAAGAATAGCTCTACCAAAACTCTTCTTTTAAAATAATTTCATCTTCAGGAAAGGACTTTTTTTCAAAATATGCAATTTTATAAAGTATTAAAAATAGTAACATTAATACAAAAAATTGGATTCTATTAAATTCCCCAAGGATAGCTGGCACGGGTTGGGTTTCTCTTGGCTGTATTTGTCATTTCCTGCCCTCCAGAAATAAGACACTCAAACATTACCTTCAGGGTTTGTCTTCATAGTCCTCTGCCAACTATAATAGCCTATAAATCAGAGATACTGGCTGCTATAGAATATTGACACAGTAAAGCGTACATCTAAAAAAAGTGTTTGTTTTTACAGGTCAGAATATCCTTTTCTAAGACAAAATAGTTGCCAATACAATATTTGAAGTAGTAACTCTCTGGCACCATTTTTTATGTTCAAAATTGTATAAAGATGAGGGCTTGTATATCTGAACCAACATTGGTCTTATTTTTTCTTTTCATTATTTTTTTGCCTCATCTTCTTTCTAATAATGTATTTTTAATTAAACTTAATAACCTTTCAAAACATCAACGTCTTTATATGAAATCTTACATAGAAATATCACAAAGTAAAAAGTTCTATATGAAGTCAGTGCATCGAGATTGTGATGAAATAACAAATAATGAAAAATGTTAGTGGTTTAAAACCACAAAGGTTTATTTCTTGGCCATGTTAAGTCCCCATGCATCTGGGTAACATTCTCAGGCAATTGTGTAGGCGAGGGTTTGTTGACGCATGATCCTTCCAAGCCATCATTCCACCATCGGAATCTGAGCCTTTCTCCATCATTGTCAGAATGGGCAAGAGCTGGGAGACTTGTAGTAGCAATTAAATGCTTTAACCTGGAAATGACTTGAGTCACTTCTGGTCACAACCGAGCCAGTTGCACAGAATGCTTAATGCAAAGGTAAGGAAACCCAGCCTCTGGAAACCTGAGAAGGGAAGAGAAGCGCATGTCCGTGAGCACTAGAGAACTCCCCCATACTTGTCATAGGTCACAAACCCCGTTCATTTATCTATGTTTCCGCAGTTTCTTTATATTTTATTTTTTTCACATATAATAAAATTACTGTTTTGAAGGCAAATTTTCCATAATCCTTTAAATCTATTATTTTCCCCCAAATGTCATAAACTATGTTTGTGTGCTTCACAAAAGTGTTTCCCAATATAATTTAGGATAAATAAAGAATATTTTTGATTTAGTGAATTTTTTATTCAATTCCTATTTAATCTGTCAAAATAACAACTGGAAGACACACACACACACACACACACACACACACATGCACACACACACAATTCTTCCAAATTCATGACCCTTTTAGAAACTGCATGCAAGAAAATACAGTGTTTTTCTGAATATTATCTTTCAGGAAAGCAGTAACAAATTTATACTTTTCATGCAGTGTTCATGTGAAAATATAAATTTGTATATTTGTGCTGTGAAAATAATTTTCACAGTTTCTTTTTGCTGAAACACTGAAACATCTCTCATATTTAGTCTTAACAGCGTTCGGAAAAAGGATACAAGGGAAAAAAAACCCAAAAAAACCCCAGGAATTTTCCTGGTAAGATTTCAAACACCATCACTAAGTTATTTTATAATACAGATAAATTTTTCCGATGCTATATGCATATAACTCATCTAAGAAGGTTAATTAAAACAATTTCTATTTTGCTTCTAGGGACAGTCACAGTTTACTTCAAGGTAATTACCATTCCAAACTGTCACTTATGAAGTACAAATCACACATACAGTTTTGCTCAGGATCACAAGTCATTTATGCCCTTAGTTCTCCCAAATTTTAAAGATCCCAGGTAATTTATTCTTCTCTCTTCTGAGATGTATTTCCCCCTAATTTTTTTAAATATTATTTTTCAAAGTATCATTTGCTTGGGGCCACCTCCAGGTCTGTTATTTGGTTTCTACAATGTTGGGCTTAGTAGCTCTGTCTCCATGTTCCTGGGCTAAAGGGCATGGCCATCTGGGAACACTTTCCAGGAGAACAGGAAGAAAAGCCCCCCTTGAGTCTGTGTTTTACCCTCCTAACTCAGCTGAGCTCCAGCATTCTGGTATTGCCATCCCCTCCAGAGTCTGTCTTCCACACATCACCCCATGGGACCTGTCTGCAGCCATGGGGCTAGAGTCACACTCTCTAGCCAACCCTGCTACAGTTCCTACTCTCATTTCCCTGATTATAGCTTCTTTCGGATTAAATTGCCCAATATTCTTCTTAATACCAGATAGATGTTGGGGCCTAGAAAAACACTATCAGATTTCCAAGTCTTGGTCTACACTTTTCTCTGATTTAAACAGCCGTAACAGCAAAGCTATACCTAACCATTAGTACATTGCCATAGAAACCTTGGTTCTGGTACCATTCATGTTTTGTAAATATTTTCAATCCTCTTCTCCATAAAAAAAGACTTATGGTAACAAAATACTTATTTGTCTCCTTAAGTGCTTGTCTATAATTTAGTTTAATGATGCTACACTTTCTTGTGGTCTCTCTAGACCTCAAAGGCCATTTGTATTGATTTAGCCATTTGGTTTGTCTCAGAAACAAACAACCACATAAAACACAGACTGGGAAAAGAAGCTTACCTGAAGTGGAAAATCACATTTATCAGTGTAATAAAACTTTTGATTCTGGGTGACACTTTGGAAGCCATTCTAATTCTTTCAATACAAATCTTGGTAAACATAGTAAAGCAAAACAAACTTAACTTTTATGATTGCTCATTTTACAATTTTAGAAACACCAAAACTCTATTGATAATAAAGCTTATAGAATTATTTTGCTCTAGCAATCCAGGTTTATTCAGTGTTATTTTTTTGGCTAATATAAAAAAGAACAGAGAAAAAAATGATGCATTAAGACAAAGTGACTGCTGAAGCAGGGACTCAGCACTTACAGCGCTTGCCTGGCATGCACAAGTACGTGGGTTCGAACCCCAGCACCACATACACAATGAAGTGTTGGAGCAATGAAAGTCACATGAAAAACTAAATAAATTGATTCTTTCTTTCTCTCTCACTGTCCCTGTCTCTTAAAAAAAAAAAAGACAAAGTGAAGCAAATAAACTGAAGAATGGAGAGGAGGAATCAGTTTAAGGAATCCTCAGCTTCTTACGGTTTACGCTGTTAAAGACCCTTGAAGTGATTTTCTTATTTTGACATCAAACAAGTGATTACTTTAGCTCTTATTCATTATGTTATTTACTAAATTATTACATTTTTCTTCACAATTACCAACCTTAGCTTAATTAACTATTTAACTCCCATCCAGGAGAACTGGAATTTGAAATCACAGAGAGTCTGTCATTTAAAGTACTCAGGCACTTCATTGCAACTTATTACCCATGACAGGTTTTTCATTACATTTTTAAGGGGTTGAAATATTAAAGCATTCATTTGGATCCAGGTATCTAGTTGAAAAATGAATCCAACTATCAATCATGAAAAATCCTTATACAGCTACTGCACAGCAAGAAGAGGATAGGGTCAGAAAATAGTATATGTAAATTTATGGTACAGTATGCATATAGACTATATGTGGAAATGGCGTGCATACACAAGATTTTAAAAATCATCTCATGCTTATTGCAAATGGGCATAGAACCATGTGTGGTCATCACAAATCATGAAGACCACTAACTATGATTTGAAATAAGAACCTTGAATTCAATAATGGTTTATAGCATGCCTTCAATGAAAGAAAAACTGTGCCAAGAACATTGTAATGAATAAAATATTGCACCTTAACTGAGAGGGACCAAAGGCTATCAGGTAAGATAGGTGCAGTATGAACACGAAACCTTCTTGCGCACTTGGGAACTGACAGAGCTCACCTTGAGTTCACCAAACCAGTGTTTTGTTTGTTGGACCCCAACAGCCAGCTGTCTATCAGATTCCCTTAAAAAGCATGCTGCAAATTCTGGACAGCTTTTGCAAAATGAGTTTCT
>PVKS010023838.1:0-30000 GCA_004027875.1 Aplodontia rufa | reverse complement strand
AGTGATGTTATTAAGCCCAGATACATAATTTATAACAATAAATAAAAGAGTCAACGCCTGCTGCAATACACAGAGAATCTCACTTTAGGTCAAATAATGCATGTCAATTACAAGCTACCTGTAAGATATAAATTAGTGCCCGATGATTGACAGGGAAAATGAAAAATGAAGGGCTGGTGGAGGATCAGGAAAAATACACAAAATGAAGTAGTGGCAACACTAATGTAATGCACCGGAACAAGAGCACTCACAGCACAAAGAGAACCGAACAACGCCGATGAAACATGAAATCCAGAATGAAAATGTACTCATGAACCAAGTAGAGGCCAGTTTTATTGAATATCACATTATTTAAAGCAAAACTACTAGAAAATATATAGAGAAAGTAGCAAGAAGGTTTGTAAAGGTGGAAAACACATTTTCCTTAGAACATGTCAGGGGAGGAGGGCAAAAAAGTGAACAAAACTGTAGGACACATGAAGAAAGAGCTAAATAACTTAGTTAATAAAATCACATAGTAACCTTTAAACCTACAAAGAGATCGTGCATTTCAGGTCATGGTTGAATTTCCTTTTAAATTAATTTATTTTAAAACAGTGAACACACCAAGCGCTGTGGTGCACACCTTTAATCATAGTGACTCAGGAGGCTGAGGCAGGAGGATCGCAAGTTCAAAGCCAGCCTCAGCAACTTAGCAAGGCCCCGAGCAACTTAGTGAGACTCTGTCTCAAAATAAAATATATATTAAAAAAAGGGGATGGGGATGTGCACAGTGGTTAACGTCTCTGGGTTCAATACCTGGTACCAAAAATAAACAAATAAATAAAAATTTAAAAGGCAGTGACAAAAATTAAAAGTAAAGCCCAGGAAACACTATCAGTATTTATGTAAAACATATACACTGACTACCATAAAATAATAAATTGATGAAGATAGCAAAGGCTATGGTAATAACAAAGGTTTAAAATGAGGCAAACTTAACATTTTAGAAACTAAAAACTACTCAGCTTAACCTCTGTTGGATGAGAAGAATTAGAGGTTACTTATAAAGTAACAAAAATGAGAGCAGCCTACATGGAAGCCTATGGATAGTCAAAGCTGCAAAAAGAGAAAATTCATAGACTAAATGTTTTTATTTTCAAATTAGAACTACAATAAAATACTTAATCCAAATATTTTAAACAGCAACAAAAGCAACTAAACATGAAACAAGAAAAGAAAAAAATATTCCAGAGGAGGTATTCTTGAATTAGAATAGCACCAGGGAGACCTAGAACGTCTAACAGGGAAAAGGAGAAAATAAATTAGGAAGTGAATTATAAAAGCTAAAAACAGAACAGGTGGCATAGCACTAATGATAGCATTCAATACTGTTTTTAAATATTTAGATCATAAGACAAGATTTAATAGCAAGATATTAATCACCCAAATTAAATTAAAAACATAGAACTCATACTCTTAGAAGAAATTGTCAGAAAAAATTGCTAATAATTACCTTCTAAAAATGCTCTTGACTTAATGTTGTGATTCAGTTGATCAAATAACAAGAAATATATAATTTCAGAGAGAAATAAACCATTTCCAATCATACAAAAATGTAAAGCTTTCTAAATTATTCTTGAAATCAATATAACCCTAATAATGAAACAATAGCAAATGATGGCTTAATTTGTTTTATGAAATGGAAAGAAAAATTATTAAATTAAATGCCATTAAATCTCACCCATTGCTATTAAGAAAAGAATACTATACCATGTGCAGTTAAGCATTACCCTAAGAATACAAGAATAATTTAATGTTAGGAATTCTATTAAGAAAATCTAGGGATAAGCGAGGCAGAGAAAATTTCAGTTGGTGCCCTAAACACATTTGATCAACCAAAAATATTCAAAAATTTGTTGGTAAAAAATTAATAAAAATAATATAATCATTTATATCAAACTAATAGTTCAATATTCTATGTGATGATGAAATACAAAAGAAATTCCCATTCGCGTTGGAACAGTCTAAGGACCCTGTAATACACTGTCATCTAACAATGTTCTGTATCTTCTAACTACTCTGCGGTAAAGAGTGGATTAAAAGCTGTTATAGCTATATAAGAAATATCATGCACCTGTAGGTGTATTTTTTTTTTCAATCTGGCCTTTGTTTCTCTGGTGCTTAGTCGTGTATGTGGTGCTGGGGTTTGAACCTGGGTCGTCGCACATGCCAGGAAAGCACTTGAACCACTGAGCCACTGCTCCAGCCCCACATCTGTGTTTCTTAAGTGGAATTATTTTGTCCCTCAGTGGACCTATGGCAATGTCTGGAGACATTTTTGATTGCAAAGAGGGGGCAATGGGGTGGTGCAGGGTCACTTTTGACATCTAGTTCCTAGAGGCCAGGCATGATGCTGGACATCTTATATGGCCCAGGACACATGCTCATAGCAAAGAATTCCTGCTGAGTGGCTACCTTGAGTAGGCACAACATCTCCTACTCAGCTTGTCCAAAATTGAGCTCTTGCTATTCACCAGTGACTACACTAGATACTTAATTTATTTATTTGATCTTCACAAAACTTCCATAAATCAAGAGCTATAGATTTATTATGCAGCTTGTTCAAGTTCACATAGCTACCAATGAGAGAAATGGGATTTGAACCCAGGAAATCTGTCTGCTTTTTTGGTTTCATCATGCTTGCATGCTGACATTCAATAATTAAAGTGGGATTCAAAATTACACACACACACACACACCATAACCCATCCTAATTGCATAAAATACCATACATAATTAAATCAAAGTAAATATATCTTGTTTGCTAGTAAGTAATCTTCTGTGGTGGAATTTCTAAAGTGTTTTTAATGGCTGTGTATTATTTTGTTATCAAATAAAATAAAAATCCAATAAGTCATATAAAGAAATCAATGAAACTAATTGTATTTTGGTATTCTCTTATAAAAATTCAGTCTGAATAGAGGGTCATGCTGCCACCGCATTGATATGCATTAGAACAAACATCGCCATCCAAGTATATGCACTAGAATCCCTTTAGGGGCAGAAATTCTGACTGACACTGGTTTAAATGAAGAGAAGCAAATTGTTTCATGTAAGAGAATAATCTGGCAAAAGGGCTTTGTTAGCTTCAGGCAAAGCTTGATCTTGCAGCTGAAAATGTATAACCTGGACCTCTTGTTTCTCTTTCTCTCCATTCCTTGGTGCTGTGAATAGACTCCCTCTTCTCTTTCATATCAGAAGGCAAAAGTAAGTCTCTTTCCCAGAATTCCTAGCAATAGTCTAGATATTCACTCTGATTGGGCCACCGTAGGTCACATGGATGCACTGATTGACCATCTTAGGTCACATGGATGTACATCTGGACAAGAGATGAGCTCAGCTTCCCTGGTGTCCTATTATTCCCTCAAAAAAACAGGAGCTACTGGTAAATTGAGAAATTTATATGCATTGGGAACTGGATGATGGGGATTCAACTGACCTAGGTGCATTACTTGAAGGGACCAGGGGAAAGGAACTCATCTCCATATTAAATGTCTACTTGTGCACTTGCCTATCACATGAGGCCCTGAATTCAATTCCCAGAACTGAAAAAACATCTGCTTGTGCATCTTTATTGTCCAACAGTATAGACAAGGCCTCCACCGTGTTCAAGGAGCAGATAGCACAAGGGAAGGGGTCCACGGAGGAAGGACGTGGATGGATCTGAGCTGGAAAGGCAGGAAGGGGGGGTGCAGAAGAACAGCCTGGCAAGATCAGGCACTGGAAGCAGCTGAGTGTGGGAACTGAAGGGAGGTAGCTGGGACGCTGCGGGGAGAGCGGGGCTGGGTGTGAGAAGTCCAGCCACTTTCAGCTTGGATCTGCAACTCCTTGTCTCCAAGGAACACGAAGGGGGCACCTTGGTGAAGTGCCTGCAGATGCTAGTTGTTAATATTTTGTATTACAAAGCTGCTCTGTTATTCTAACCTCATTTCCCACACCTTTAAAATGGGCACAACAGTAACAGCAGGGTCACTATGTTGATTAGATAAGAGTACATATCTTAGAGCACTCTCTAAACTATAAGTTAGTAGACTCATGAAGGAAAGGGGTGCTTCAGTGAGCCCAGAAATAAACATGGAGGGTCAGCGCAACTGGAGTGCGGACTCAGGTTTTAAAAGAGAGAGGAGTCATGGGGTGGGACCCACCTTATCCCATGCGCACTGCCCTGCCTTCATGGGGCCTGGCTCCTGTGGTCATCAGCGTGGGGCAATAAGGAGTCAACAGAGGCTCTGGATTGCAGTGGTTTCTGGGAAGGATGGGCCAAGAGAAATAGTGTTCTGAAAGGGGCAGGAGTGCCCAGGGAGGAGATGAAATGACTTCTGGGGTTGAGTCTGCCAGAGACCATAAAAACCTCAATGTATGAAATTAGCTTGATTCTGTAAAATAGTTACATCAAGGCGGCTGTCAGGAAATCAATAGCGCACTGTAATTATGTCCATAAACATGCTGAAGAAGCGGCAGAGGTCAGAGGCAAAGGAAGGGGTGGCTGGTACCCGGCCTATGAAGATGTGACTCAAAACTTGTGGACTCTGCTGCCACCCCAGAGGGGCCAGCTCCCAGCTTCTGCCACCGTTAATCCAGGGAGAAGGAAATTCAATTTGGCAAACGTGTATTGAGCATTTACTTGAGGCCAGGGACCGGGGCAGTGACAGCAGCTCAGCCCTCTTAGCTCGCGTCCTGCTTTTCAGACTGCAGGTGGGAAGTTTCTGGAAGAGGCACAGGGTCAGTAGATATGGGCATGTTGGGGGGACAAGAAGAAAGGCACTCTCTGCCACTTTGTGCTTGGATTAACAAATGCAGCTGATTCCGTTCCTGGGGACTGTGCCTGGACCCCAGTACCCATACAAAACCATTTGCATTAAAAGCTCTTCCTTTAAAATTCATATACACTACTCTTGGCAGAATGGGGGAAGGAAATTCACAATTTCCGAGTACTTAACAACAGCTCTGTATCCTTTCATCTTCTCAAAAATATTATGAGCTGGGAATTTTTATCTCCATTTTGTAGACCAAAAAATTGAGGCTCAGTATGATGAAGTGCTATTTGCAACATAGTGCTGATAGTAACAGGAAATTTATGTGGAATTCATACCTTAGTCTGAATTGCTTTAATTAAATTGTCATAGTGGTGATTAGGCCAATCTCCTGGCTGGCACTGAATTTGCTCAGAAAATTGGAATGTTAGAAGTGAAGGTGTCTGTGTGGGAGCTGGGACTCTAGAGAGAAGCAGGAGGGTACAGTGAAGTCAGGAAAGCAGGGCAGGTGAGTTGACTGGACAGGGGCAGGCCACCACCAGAGGGAGGAAGGTTTCAGAGGGAGAAACCCGGCTCATTTATAGATCGCCCTCCAGCCTGGGCCAGTGGAGAGGCTCTGCCTTGGACTTCCAGCCTCTGCCACTTTGCACTTGTGGTGGTTCACAGAGATTTCTAGGTGGGAATTCTTTTGCACTTGTGCAAATCCCAACAACCCCCAGTTGAGGGACTGGAAAAATGGTAAAAAGTATTACCAGGCTCTTGTGCAAATCAAAGCCCGTAACCATCAACATAGGAATTCCACTGCCCTAAAAACATATACTGATGTGAAACAGAAGACAAGACCAGGAGATGCTGACCCAGGAGTCAAGGCTAAGGTCAAAGTGTCCAGGAACCCAGGTGGGACCAGGTAGTCACGGACAGCACCACTGTCAAAGTCTGAGTAGGTGTTTGTTGTTCTAACTGTGGGATAAGAGCATTTTCATTGCCCTGTCTGCTGCTAATGGTGAGAACACACTGCAGAAAAAATAAATTTTAGTAATATTTATATTGATACACGTCTGTGTGCGGTGTTCCAAGAACTAATCAGCTTTGGTGGCCACACAAGTCATTGGCAGTTTTGGTACATGGATCTGTGCCAAAGGTTCTGTTAGGAATATTTGCTAGGAGATCTGGCTGTTTTTTTATTCATCTCTCCCCAAAATTATTTATGGCTGAAATATTTGCTGTACATTACACTGCAGTTATTTGCAAATACTTTAAGGGAGAAACGCAAAGAGAAGGCGTAAATACGGTGGAAAGACAACTACATTAAAGCAGGGATTGATTTAAGAACCTGAATTGCAAAAGTGAAAACAAACTCTAAGACTAAACCCAAATCAGATCAAGCAGAGAAAATGTTTTGGCTGTTAAAAAAGGAAATGAGCTTACACGAGGCCAATTTGAAGCTGCTTCTGGACGCAGTTTTACCAATCTGACAAGCGTAATGCAAAACCAAAGAAATGTTCTGTCTGGAATGTTTGTCACAGGCACCAAAAGGATAGAAACTTTTGAATGGGGCAATTAATGCTGTGTGTGTTTTAAAATTTCATCTGAAGAATGATAGCTTTTAAGTATTAAGTATTGTAGTATTATCTGTTGATTCTTAAGCGATTAATTTGGCATTTATTTTCTTCTATCAGTCTCTTAATGTTCTTGATGATCAGGGAGAGATCATTTTTACATATTGAAGTAGATAATCTTCGTTTATACTGGGTTCTAGAATCTTGAAGGAGGTACTTACTGAAGTATATAATCTGTCACAATGTGTTGGTTTATAATAAGATTAAACCACACATTTATAATATGCTTCAACAAAAACTGCTGTGGTAACCTTATAATCAATGATCGGAAAACCATTCACTGTTGGTTATTATAGTCACTCATTATTTTAAAACATATAACTAAAGAATTATGAAAAGTACAGAATAACTTATGATTTGGGAGGCTCCCAAGAATTATGAGGAATTCTGTTCTCTTGTTTTCAAATCCAGAAGATTAATGTCTCTGCCAGCAATTAGGAAGCACTGCCCAGTGAGGACCAGGGCACTGACGCGGCCATAATCAGAAATGTGACATCAGAACCGCAGATAGGGGAAGGGGTGGACACCGGACAGAAGCAAGGCCTGCAGTTTGGTGCTTCCGGGAAAAATATTTACTGATAGAAGAACTGCTGATAGACATTCCAGCTGGCCAGGTCCCTTGGTCCATCTTCACCTGATCTGAGCTGCAGAGTCTCCTGCGCTCTGTGGTCTAGGTGAATCCATTTCACTTTCCCTCCCAGCTTCACAGCCCACATGGGCTCCTGGGGTCAGTGGGATGCAGTGGTAGGTGAAGGGACATTCCTGGGCCCGCCTCCTCCTCCACTTCTGCACCCCTCTGTCACTAGGCCCCCCATGAACACCCTTCTGGTCTTGCTTCTTTTCCATGCAGCCCACCCTGGATGTTAGGGTTGGAGAAATTGTGACATCTTGGGTCATGGCCGACACCACATAACAAAACAGGTTAACCAGAGGAATTCAGGTATTCAATCAGTTCTCCATATCATAAGACACTCTACTAGTGGCAGACCAGGTGGGTGTGAGAACCCAGCAAGGCCGTGTGTTCACATTCTTCTTGATCTCTCTGTGTAGCTTTCCCTGTTCTTGGTTCCGGGGTGGATCTCTCTGGAAATAAAGATCTTCAAGGGAGAAGAGTGAAGGGAGAGAGTGAATTTCTGGGTTTTATGACTTGCTTTGGGGCAAGAGAGCAATTAATTTCTATGATCTCCTGTGGGGAAGAGAAATTCTGGTTTCTATTACTTACTTCACAAGGAGAATGAGGGGCAAGACACAGGAGAGCAGGAGCAGGTGTTAGTCAGCTTCACATTACTATAACAACAGACCTAAGGTAATTAACTTATAAAAAAAGGTTCAAAGAAATTGCAGTCCAAGATTGCACAGCTTCATTCTTTGGGCCTCTGAGCAGGGTGGCCCTTTATGGTGGGAGCACTGGGCAGAATAAACTGCTGACATCATGGCAGGAGGCAGAGAGAGACTAAGAGACTGGGGTTCCATGATCCTCTTCAAAGGGCCTCCAATGAGGACTGGAGTGGTGGCTCAGCATTTACGGTGCTTGCCTTGCATGTGCGAGGATGTAGGTTTGAACCCCAGCACCATGTACACAATGAAGTGTTGGAGCAACGAAAGCCACAAGAAAAACTAAATAAAATTGATTCTCTCTTCCTCTCCTTCCTTCTCACTGTCCCTCTCTTTCTTTAAAAAAATAAAAAATACAAAGGGCCACCATTGACCCAAGGACCTGCCAGTAGGCCCCACCCCTCAAAGGCTCCATTTCCCCCCAGTTGTACCAAAGACCGCGCTTTTAAAACAAGGGCATTTGGGGAGCACATATCCAAACCACAACAGGAAGTCAGGGAGAGATTTTGCTTCTGCAGTTGCTTTGGAAGTCTTCCAACCTCCTCCAATCCACACCCTATAGCTAGCCAGCTGCTTGCCCACTTGTGGGGCCTTCAGTGGAGACAGTGTGGTGGCAACAGGCACCTCGCATTGGTTGCTGGGAGACCTGGTGTTAGCTTTATCTCTGCAAAGTATCAGCTGTGACCCTGGGCCATTCATCCAACCCTGTAAGCCACAGATACCCCTTCTGGAGCGTGGAGAGGACAGCCTGCATATCTTACGGAGTCCTTTCCAGGATCAAGTCAGAGTGCAGTTTAAAAAAAAATGCAATAGGACCATGCTGGTTTGATGATGGGCAGGATGCTGGTGGTAAAGACGATTTTGCTCTACCTGGCCACCAGGGTGATTCTAAAAGCAGTGCAAATCAAAGAGTGTGGCAGGTGTTTAGAAGAGGGCCGCAGAAGAGGTGGGAAATGTGTGATCCTTGAAGTCTGAACCTCCCGGAAGGTGGTTTCAGGTGAGAGGAACACTCACTCCAACACGCTGAGCCCCCAGGAGCGGAGCCCGTGCCTCCTTCCCACGACGTGGCCTGACATTCAGAGTTTCAGTTCAAATGGATTTTTTCACATGACCCATCCAGTCCAGGGACTGCCAGGGTTCCATTCTGAGCCTCTGATTTCCCGAGCTGGCTGTGGGTCTGGAGCAGCGGAGCCCTGAGCTTTGGCACAGAGTCTTTGTTTACTGTGCTCTCCGTGATCATCTGGATTTGACAGTTCTTTCCTTAAAAGTGAACCTCTCTCTACAAAATCAATGAGTTTCTCTAAGTACGCAAATCAAGACTTTGTAAATGGAGTCATACTGTACATGCCGCAGGGGAGCTGGCTAATTGCAGGAATCTGGTGCTGAGTGGCTCAGGAATGAAGGTTTGAGTCTGGCTGGAGTGGGTTCTTTGGTATAGAGCAGTTTATCTGCCCAAAACACTTCCCTGCCCTTCTCCTTCTGGGGCTCTTCTTCGCCAGCCCTGCGTAGTCCACACATAGGCACATGGGCTCCTTATCTTGCTGAATGTGACCACATTCCTGCCTGGTCAACTCCTACTCAGACTTCAGTGCCCATTCCAATTGTGTCCTTTGTGAAACTGTTCCCTGTTTTCCCTGCACCTTTCCTTGATTATTCCATTATTAATGAGTTATTTGCTTTATCTCAATCCCCAGATAATTTTAAGTACTCCTTCACCGTAGTGTTTGCCAAACTGATAGAGGTATTTATTTAATTGTCTGTCTCCCTCTGTTAGAATATGAGTTTCCTAAGGGTGAGGATTGCATCTTAAATATCTTTGTTATCACCTGCACTGGCATGGTGCCCTGAATACAGAAAAAGTAATCAATAAACATTTGTTGAATTAAATTGAATTTGTAAATTAGACTTGCTTAAGGGAGAATACACCTGTATTCATTTTGCAAAAGGATTCTTGGTGATATAAATTATTTTGCCAAAGTATCTCCTGAAAGGGTCAACCCCAGGGTGGATTGCAGCAGGGTTCAATTTCACATAGCCCATGTTCCCCACCACATTTCCCATTCGCTGCTGAAAGCAGAACGGACCAGTGTCCACATCCTGAGCCCGTGATCCACACCTGGTTTACACGCGACATTGATGGTCATAAGGTGATATATTTTCCCTTCTGATCTTCAGCCTCCGAGGAGAATCCCTGAGTCTGTGCCCTCGTGCGCAGGGGCGTGCAGGGTGCGGCCTGAGCTGCTGAAGACGTGGGGAGGCAGCGGGAGGCTGTCCGGGCCTTCCACACAGCCTCTTTCCCTTCTACCTGGAAGCCATCCATCTGCCATCACCCATTAAAGGTGTTTGTAAGGAACTGCAAAATATTGAGGCTGATGCTTTTTGGCACTAACACTGCTATTAATATTGATATTCCTTGTCGTGCCAGCATCGTGTTAATAGAGCTTCTTGCAGGGTCCTGAGGCATGGTCCTTTCTCTGTTTTTATGGTCCCTAGCCTTGCCCTGCAGCTTAATTTTAAGGGTTTTAAGAAGTTATTGATCACATAATAAAAGGGAGCAAGAAATCAAGCCTGGCCCTTATTCGGCTGAAATATGCTATGGGTTGGGATGGGCCTTTTCTAGGCTCTAGGACGGCTTTCTTCTTTGACAAGACAGGCATGGTGCAGGGTTTTTTTAATTTTTTTTTTAGAGGGACAGTGTGTGTGAGAGAGAAATAGACAAGTAATTATTTTAGTGTTCCATGTGGCTTTCGTTGCTCTGACACTTCATTGTGTAATGTGGTGCTGGGGTTCAAACCCGCATTCTTGCACATGCCAGGCAAGTGCTGTAACCACTGAGCCACCACTCCAGCTCCTGGCATGATCCTTGGTCATTTATTGAGCCTGCTATTTGTGCATGATGCTGGGGACCCAGAGGTGAAAAGCCAGGGTCCTGTCCTCAGCTGGTCACCATGGAGAGGTCACATCTGGAGGGCAGATGCTGTGACAAGATGTAAAGGCAGAACCAGGGAAGGCACCTCACCTGGCCTGATGCAGAAGGTGAGGTCGGGAGACCTCCTGTCCTTGCTGCGCCTGACTCATGTCCCCTAGATCCATAGCTCAAGCTCTAACCTGCAGTATCTCAGAATGCGACTGTGTGTGGAGGGAAGGTCTTTAAGTAGTGAGCAAGTTAAAATGGGCCACTATGCTATGCTGGACCCTAATACAGTATGACTGGAGTCCTTATAAGAAGAGGAAATCGATGGTGGCGGGGAGTTGGAGTGGTGGCTCAGTGGTTAAGGCACTTGCCTGTCATGGGTGAGGTTGTGGGTTCAAACCCAGCAGTACCACGTACAGAAAAAAGTGTCGGGGTAATGAATGTCACATGAAAAACTAAATAAAATTGCTTCTTTCTCTCTCTCATTGTCCCTCTCTCTCTCTTTAAAAATAATAATAATAAAAAAAAGAAAAATAAGAGGAGATCGGGACAAGACCCACATGGAGAGGAAACCATACCAAGCTCAGAGAGAAGACAAGAAAAGAGACTTCACATAAAACTGACCTTGCTCTTGGACGTCCAGGCTCCAGAGTTGTAGGAAAACAAATACCTGCTATTGAAAGCCCAGGCCTGTGGTGCATTGTTACGGTGGCCTGCGTTGACTAATAGTGCCCTTAAGGGTGGACATAGAGGTGCCCAGTAGACCACCCAGACCACAGGATGATTTGGGAGTCATGCCCTGTGCAGGGCATCAGCAGCCACAGGGGAGGGGGCTTGGGATAGGAGTAGAGAAGAGAAGATGGGAACCCTGCCCCCCTCGACACCAGGAGTCTCCAGTCTTCCTTTCCTGCACAAAACCTAGCCAAAGACAAAAAAAAGTCAACTTTTAGTAGAACAAAACATAATTACAATGGGTCGCGTTCTTTCCAACCGCTCAGTGGCTTTTGTCGATGAAGCATTTCCTGTACCTCCTCACGCTCACTGCGCACTTGCTGAGCATGGAATGTGTTACTTATCGCCTGCGATTTGTGAACATGGAAATTCAAGTTCAGAGAAAGCCCTCTGTAGGCCCAAGGCCTCTTTGCTGGGAGGACAGTTGGTAGGAGCACTTTCTGCTTGGTGATCAGCGGTGGGACCTCCTGTGTCCACCAGATGACCCTGGAACACCTACTCGTTTCCAAGCTCGAGCAAACCTGCTCCCTTGTTTCATGCAGGGTGGGAGTGAATTTAACTTTCTCACAGAACTCCTTGTTCCGCCAGGCTCCTGTCTTCCCCAGCTGCTCCTATTTGGAGTTCTTCATGCCCTCTCTGCTTAGGGCTTGGCCTTCTGCTCCTGGGTGCTTCCGCCTTCACTGTTCACCTGCATGCAGGTATAAGCCCAGACCTACCCTGAATCTTGCCTGCACTCCTCCTGCCGGCGCGGCCGAAGCCAGGGTGTCTTCCTGCTCAGCCTGATGAGTTTAGAAAGGTCAGCGATGGCAGAAGCAGAAGGAAGCCTCAGCAGCTTCAAGTTCAGAGCCGAGCCTCCACGCAGAGCAGCTGCTGCTCTTCCTCCCGAGAGTCCCCAAGGCAAAGGTAACTGCAAAGTAAATTTTTTTGATTCACTACCAAGTCTGGGCTAGATGAGAATTCTCCCTGGAGTCGAGGGAAGCAACCAGCTGCTATGTGGCGGCAGCTTACAGAAACCCTCACCTTGACCTTGATTTGCTAATGGCACCTTCTCTTCTCATCTGGCCTGGTTGCCTTTACAAATCTTCTTTCAGGATCGCTGAGCCAGGTGCGGCACCGTGTGCGGGTTTATTCCTGGTTCCTGCACTTCTCTCCAGACATCGGGAGAGGAAATTTTGGAGTCCTCGTCCCCATGCAAGCCTTATGCAAAAGAATATTGCTAACATGCTGGGGCCTGGAGCCAAGGTTTTGTGATTCATCCCAAATCCTTTCTTGCTTCTGTATTTTGAAGGGCTATCTAGGCACGCACTGTGAGTCTGGGTGCATTTTGGCTTGGTGAATGGTTTCTAAAATCCTGGCCTCCAGGGGCCACCTGCTTGTAGCGTGTACTACAGTAACTTTCACACCACTGCAGACACGGCCCTTGGTGTTGGGCATCCGGAAATGAGTAAGACCAAAGTCCTGCTTACAGGGACTTTATATCAGGATGAGAAATGTAAATTAATAACCGCAATGAAAGGTGCCTCGTGACGTTCTGCTCCCCCAGAATGCCCCTTTCCTCTATGAGCCTCTGGATGGACGTCCTGGGGTGCTCAGATGTCACCAGGTTCAACCCTTCATTTTATAAATGGCAGCTGAGGCCCAGACGGGGGAACAGTGTGTGGCCAGCAGGTGCTGGGCTCTCAGCTGCAACGGCTCACTGTGAGCGGCTCGGCAGGAGCAGGTGTGCAGCGCCACCTCCCTGGTCAAGCTTGTCCCAGGAGCACACTGTGCTCCTCACTGGAGCATGTGTGGGCAGCTCGATCCTTCCACACCTCCAAGATCCAGTGCAACACCTCAGGGGCTGAAGGGATATCTCATTTGCCTAGGAGCTCCTGCCTAGGAGCTCACGTGTGTCCTGGTCCCTCGGAGGCTGCCCCGCTTGGCAGAACAAGCTGGAGTCCTCATGCCCTGCAGCTTCCCAGGATCAATAGTGAGCATTTATCCTCGCCCTCTCGTTCCTCATGCATTGTGTGGTATCAGGGAGGCAGGCTGGACTGGCTCCCGCGTCAGGAGGATGGGGAAACAGATCCAATGGCTGGAGCCCTTGCCCTTTTGCGACAGAGCTTGAATCCACCCTTTACTTTGGCTCCATTGCTGAACTCTCTCCCTTACACCTCCAGATTTCTTTCCGAAGAACAGCTTGGTGTGGCCCAGTGGAGCCCGCAGCTTAGCACTTATTGGCCATATGTGTCCTCCAGCTCACCAGCCGCCAGGGGCCAGTTCTGAGCAGCAGTGCTGGGGAGATGAGGCTGCAGATCTCCCTCCAGCCAGCATGCTCAACTCTTTGCCTCTGCAGGTTGGTGGCCAGAGGCCTGAGCAGAAGATGTTTTCTGGTTGGTGCGTCTGGCGCCGATGCTGAGCAGGTAACTGCTTCAATTTACAGCTCTCCACCCAGGGTGAGGAGGCCTTGGTCTTCCTCCTGCCCTGGGGCAGGCTCGAGTCCACGTGCCGTTATGTCTCGGGCCTGTGTGTGGCCGGACTCCTTGCTTCGATTCCACTGTCAGACTCTGGCTTTATTATTTTTCCAAGCATAGTGATTACCCCCTAATCATGCCAGGAAATGAAAATCCACAGCCACTTTCAGCTCGGTGGCCCTGTAGATCACTGTTGTATTATGAACGTGAAAGTTGATTGCACCGGGGAAGCAATTTGAAAGCAGGGTTTCCAACGTGACCTTGATAAGAGGTTAATAAGAGGAAGCCTCACTCGTGGTCTGGGGCAGCTCAGGCTGACCCTGGGCCAGGAGCCAGCAGGCAGGGCAGGGCTGGAGCCTCTTGCCCCTGCTCACCCGCCCTCTGCATGTCCCAGTGGCACAGAATGCCAAAGTGGGGCAGCCTTGAGCATCCAGCCTCCTCCAGCCCAGCCCTGGTTTGCACAGAAGAGGAAGCAGGCTGATTCCTCAAAACCTGGCCTCTGCAGTTGGTGGTTCCCTGCCTCCACTCCTCCTTCCTCCCACAGCTATTTACCAATTGACCTGTCTCTGCATTTCTCTCATCAGGACGGGAGCCTTCTCTCGGTCATGTGTGGTCAAGGCCCCTAGCACAGTGAGGGACTTGATACGTGTTTGGTGAACAGCATTATAAATCAATAATCATGGCAAGGTGAGTGTCTAAGTAACAGACTACGTGTTCTGAGCATTTTAAATGCTGCCATGAATTCAGTCTTCATGAGCAGCTTTATAGGAACGCAGGCTTGTTGCTTCTCTGTACGTCATCTTTCCATCTTCTCTTTTGTCACTCTCTGCTGACGTCTGGACCCTGTTTTACTAGGATTTAATTACAGGGAAAGTGAGGGATCCTTCACCTGCAGCAACCTTCTCTGCTGGAGAATTGGTGCTTGGTTCCCCTGCTGTTCCTGTCTTGCTCACGTCCCTTCCTTTCTGCTTCCCTCACCTTACCTTTTTCCTGTGGGCCAGCCCTTCTCCCTGGCTCACCTCAGCTCCTGACCCTTCCCCTGCTCAGGGGTTCTGGCAACTCCATCCCCTATGGGCCCCCGACCCGATGCACTGCTCAATGGCTCTCTCTGCTCTTTGGCTTCTGCTATGACTATTTTAAATTTCATCATTTATCTCCTGCCTTCCAATTGAGTGTCAAAAATTGTGTTTCCATTGATAGCTTGCTCACCCCGTTTTTATTTTTGGTACCAGGGATTGAACCCAGGGGTGATTAACCACTGAGCCGCATCTCCAACCCCTTTTTTCTATTTTAATTTGAAATAGGGGCTTGCTGAGTTACTTAGGGCCTCTTTGAGTTGCTGAGGGTGGCCTTGAACCCATGCTCTTCCAACTTCAGCCTCCTAAGTCTCTGGAATTGCAGGTGTGTGCCACCGCTGCAGCCCTGCTTGCTCATTTTAAAAAGGGCTTGCTATACTGTCGGTTTGGCCTGGCCCGGCCCAGGTGCACAGACTGATGATAGCTCAGCTATGCATCATGAAGACCATCCTTCCTTTCAAAGGCCCTGGGGCTTCCAGGCAGAAATGCAGGTGCAAGCTTCCTTGAGGGAAAAAGCTGGGTCTTACAGAAATAGCTGGGTTTGCCTGGGGTTGGGTCTAAAGGGCTGGTTTCTTGGCAACTGCATCTGGACTTTTGAGATGTTTCCTGGCATATAGCAGATGCTTATTTGACAAACTTGCGTCCTATGTGTGTTGTAGACCAGGCTCTCTAGAGCCGAAAGGAGATGAGTAACTCATAGGAGGCCTAGGTCTGGCTGGGGCAGGTACCTGCTTTTATCTGCCTCACCGTGCTTTGCAGACAGCCCTGCAGCAGGACAACGCTGGTGTCGCCGTCAGCATTTTACAATGAGGAAACTTAGGCACAGTGAGTCAATTATTCTGTGTGCAGAGCTACGAGGAGCCAGGACTTGAACCCAGCCAGTCTGAAGCTGAGTGCACCGTGTTCCACTGGTGAGCTCTCCTGCTGCTTCCACGCTGTGGTGTGAGGCTGCATGGGCAGGAACGGCAGGATGAACGCGCACATGTGAATGCCCAGGATTTCCGAAGAAAAAGCCTCCAGGATCTTCCTGGGCCAGGTGAAGCTGGATTTGGGTCTCCATGGAGGTGTGGGGTTCCAAATGGCGAAAGAGAAGGTGATGTCTGGGAGGAAGAATGAAAGTAGCAGAGACACGGTTTCAGAGAAAGAATGTGGGAGCCAGCTCGTGTGCACAAGCGTGCGGGTGTGTGCTCACATGTGTGTGCAAGTGTGCATGGATGCATGTGTGCCTGAGATGTCCTGCAGGAGGCGGAGGAAGGGACAGGTGTCCTCTGGCCTTTGTTGGGAGGAGGCCTGGGATATGCACACTCTCACTTGGGGGAGCGTGGAAGTGGGGAGGGTCCCCCAGGTACATGAGGGCAGAGGTACTAAGCGACAGCCACCCCTCTCGCCCCACCATCAACTTGCAGTGTGTTTTCTGCTGTTTTTTCTCCCCATCATTCTAAATATAAGCTGCCTGCCGGGCACACAGTGCCATTCCCAGCTTTCTTCAGCTGTCTGGCATTAGGTGTAAAAATACAACATATATTTACTTTATGTTATTTACAAACTATAATATTTGGCAGGAAACAAATTAGGATCTCTGGGCGAAGAGGCAGCACCTGATGTTGGGGTGAGATTTCTCCTCATTCAGATTCACTTGCTGTGTGGTAGTGGATGCCCTTGGAGGAGCTGGAGTGGGCCTATGTGGTGGCTGGAGGGAAGGTGGGGAGGGATGTGGATGGAGGACACTCAGAGGGCAGAGGCCGGCACTGAAGACTTCCTTCCCTGTGGTGCTCCCAACATGCAGCCCACATGGCTCAGGGACACAGCATCGGGTCATGACTGGTGGACTGCTCTCCATGGTGGCCCTGGGGCCTGAACCGCACCGTGGCCTCCGCAGTGCCTGGGCGGGCTCATGTGTGCGCGCATGCGTGTTCCTTGGTGGTGCTGAGCAGAAAGCCTGGCTTTCCTCCTGGGGTTTCCACTCTGCCTTCTTTTGCTCAAGTCAAGTAGCGCTGTCCCTTTCCACGCCTCTTGGGTGGGCAAGGCAGAGGGGAGTTTCAGCTGGGCATGTCACATGTGTTGGTAGGAAATTGCATGATCGACACTCCCAGAGCCGTGACATCCTTCCCCTTTAGCCGTTGCTTATTTGCCCTGGGGTCCAAGGTCTCCTGGAGGCACCATGGGGGTTGACATTGACCTCTATCCATGCTCTGCCTTCCCACAGCCACACCTTCCCAAAACCCTGGGTTCCCAACCTTGAATGACTTCTCAGAGAGAATCAAGAATGCTTGTGGGAGCTCCTGGAGGACAGGCCTTTTATTTCCTCCTGAAATTGTCAGAACTGAGAGGCTACAGCAGCCACATGGCCCTGAAGGAAGAACCTGAGCATGGCTTGAGAGATCCAGCCAGTGAGGAAGGCAGCTGAAGGCAGTGCCTGGGGGCTTGGGCCTCTGCTCCATCCAGGCTGGAAGGTGGCCCATTCTTGGACCAAATGAGGAAAGACTCCTTTTGGCTCACAGTTTCAGAGGTTTAGGTCCAAGGTCACTTGGCCCTGTTGCCTGTGGGGCGAGGCAGATCACAGTGTGAAGAAGGAAGCTACTCATCTCAGGGCAGCTGGGGGTCTAGGGAAAAGAGGGCCTGGGGTCCCAAGCGCCCTTCAAAGGCACACCCCTCTCCACTGGGGACCAAGACTCAACATGTGAGCTCTGGGGGTCACTCCTAATACAAGCGATCACAGTAAGAGATTCCGTTTCTCCTTTCTATCAAGTTTGCCATTTGCATCTGTGGAAGAGCCATTGGTGACACAGGATGGACCACAGGCTGGTGCACTGAGCGGCCGAGCGGGGAGGAAGAATGTGGTGTAGGCGACCAGGAAGGCAGGTTCCAACCTGGGGCTGCTCACAGCAGCTATTCAAAAGGCCTTGCACCTGCCACTCTGGGTGGGTGAGCCAGGGATGTGGACCCCTTGGTGCTGCTGCGGTTCAGAGGAGGGGCAAGCACAAGCCGTCTGGAACATCGACTGCTCCTTTCCTGGCCCAGGAAAGAGTGCGGCTTCTCTCAGACTACACTGTGGATTGATGACGCGTTCTTTATTGTCACCTGGTATTACGAGGGTACACAGCTGCTGGGCACTTTTCACAGCAGGGACGGGCAGCAGGGAGTCTGTGTTGGCCTGGGAGCACAGGAATAAGCAGAAGGACGCATGGTCCTGAAAGGTCCTGTCCCAGCCGAGCTGAGCTGGGATTCACTTTCCAGCCAGCCACTGGCAGCTCTGTTTTTATCCCATGGCCTTACTGCCTGCTACATCTGGGCAGGGCCTCCTCCGCCCGGCCTCAAAGAAGCTTCATTAATGGCTAGGTGTGAAGAAGGCCAGGCTGTGGATCTGGAAGGGCACTGGCTGTGGGCTGGCAGCCTGGGAGGGCAAGACCAGGGCCAGAGGTCGCCAGAGCAGGCTCTGCTTGGAACAGCTTCCAATACAAGTGCAATACAGCCCTTTGCTGAGCTGATTCCGTGGTCATCCGCTCAGTATCACTCTCCTGGGGAAGGCGGTTTTCTGCACCCAAGGTCTAGGTGCCTCTGACCTCTGAATGAAATGACCAAAGGCATACGCACACATGCACGCACATGCACACTCACACGTGCACACACACGTACACACACATGCACACAAACACATGCTCTCTCACACACACAATCACACTTACCCACATGTGCACTCACACACACTCACTCACATACATGCATACATACCCACACGTGCACACCACACACTCACACACATGCTCTCACACACTCACACAAGCAAACACACACACTCACACACCCCGCACACACAACACACATGTGCACATACATTCCCACACTCACACACATGCGCACACACCCATACATACACACATGCACACACATACTCACTCACACAAGCACACTCCCACACACACTCATGCACATGCACACACACTCACACGTACACATGCACTCACACACACAAATACACATGCACTCACACTCATACACAGACACACACATGCACACACACTCACACATTCACACACTCACACATGCACACACACTCACACTCATACACACACATGCACACACACACTCACACACACATGTACACATACCTGTTACTTAGGAGGGTCAAAGAATGTGGCTGACAGCCACAGGGAACCGGCCAGATTACTGTCCCAAGGGCAGCAAACCGTGCCTCTCGATGGTTTCAAACCTGTCCTGTCTGGGTGTTTGGAAGAGCACCTTCTGCTTTGCAGAGCACCCTTCTGCTTGCAGAAAGGGCGTGTGTGTCCATGTCTGAGGAAGCTGAGGACACCACGAGGCTGTGTCACAGGGTACCTTTAGTATATCACTGGCTTCTCCAGGTCTTGGGGTCTCTTAACAACAAAGATCAGCTCTGTTGGGTTCAGTCCTCAACTTTGACTCTTGAGGTCTTTTCTCAGAACTGGGTTGACCTTCACAGCTTGGCTTCTTGGAGCACCCTTGGTCACTGACCAGCCACACCAGTGCTGGTGACGAGTGTTCCACTGTGAGGTCTGGGGTGCAGAGGAGCTGGTTGCTTAGAGCTGACAGCTGCTGGGGCACACATGACAGGACACTCCACCACAGGAAGATCCCTTGGGGTCTGAGTAAGGTTCAGGCAGCTTGAGGGCCCCAGGGGAGTGGGCAGAGTTGGATGTCACAGCACTGAGCCAAGTGGCTGTGTGAAGGCGCTGAGGTGCCTCGGCAGAAGCAGCTCCTCTGGGGATGTGGGTTGGGGTGCGGAGAGTGTTCAATCTCATTGCCTCTGATTCCTAGTCCTGTGTAGATGGGATTCCAGCTCCATCATATTGTCACATACAGGAATCATTGGATTTTAAACGTTCTTCTGCGACAACAGTCGTGCCTGTGTATGTACACATTTTTAATCTCCTCACTCAAAAAGTTATTCACTCTTTCTAAAAGTGGAGGCCAAGTCGGTGATAAATTGCTGACTCCTCCGACACGAATATTGTTCATTTGTTCGCAGATGTGTTTGCCCCGACGAAAGCCCTTGCTTCAGCACATTTCCACCGTTAAGCGAAGGCATTCATGCTAATGTGGACTCAGCTATCATTAGCACAGGCTTTCGGCAGCTTTCGGCTACTCCAGCGTCTCCTTTCTTCACTCTATCATTTTCTCTTATGATTTAATTAGTGTGAGGCTGGAATCTGGGCTCTTAATTCATCCAGGAAGTTGAGTGGACTGAGTTTTGACACCTGCTGATTTGTCCAAGCCTGGTGTCTGCTCCGTTCCACTAAATGACACAGTGGGGCAGTGGTTTTGCTGCTGTCCTGCACCTTCCCACAGGAGAGCCTCAGGACCAAGGCAGTGCTCAGGATTCAGGCCAAGGTTTCTTGCTGTAGAAGGTGGGCTTCACCTCTCCCACTGTGGATCAGACTGATCCAGAGAGTGGCTTTCTGACGCCTGGAAGGCTCACATGCCCTCAACTTCCCTCCCTGGGTTGTCCCTGTGGTTCTGGATGTCTAAGGAAATTCTGGTTTCTAAAGGACTGCTAAGAGCAATGGTTTTCATCGGGGCAGCATAGCACATTCCAGGTGAGATATTGTGCAGAAGGATGAATGTTCTCCAGAAATGAGCCATGCTACTCTGATGGAAGCGGGGGCGATGTCCCTTGCCCCTTCTGCCCCAGACGGTGAAGGCGCTCTCAAGACTCCGGCTGAAACTTCCTATCAGTTGAGGCTCCACCAAGAGAGGCTGAGACTTGACCAAGACTTGAGCAAAAGCAACTGCTGGTGGTGACGATCAACTGGTTCGCTCGGTCCTTCTTCCGGGGCTCATCCCACTTGCCGCCTTGTCCACAAAGCCTTCCTTGGTAACCCCAGCTGGTCCTGTTCAGTTTTTCTCCCCAAGCTGTTGTTGAACTTGTGTTGGGCACTGTTTTAGGTGCAGGGGAAGCAGCAGGAGATAAAATAGGTGAACAGCGTGGCTCTGCTGGGGCTTGTGTTCTAGTGGGGACAGAGGAACAACACAAGTGAACAGGCAGATGTTTTAGTACATTAGATAAACGTTTGGGGAAAAATAAAGCAGGGGAAAGATGGCCAGGAGTGGAGGTTACCATTTGAAAAGGGGTTCTCTCTAAGGAGAGGAGATTTGAGCAGCATGAACAGGGGCAAGGAGAGATCACGTGAGATGTGAGGCTGGAGAATGTTCCAGAGCAAATGCAGGGGGCGGGCCAGGAGTGGACCCAGGGAGTTTTAGGAGCTGCAAAGACACTGATGTCCCTAGAACAAGGGATCATGAGGGAAGGGTGCACGGTGAGGCCAAAGACAAAACGGGCCAAATATTTAGAAGTTTATAGGCCATCGTGAGGTTTTCACTTGCACTGGGTTGAGCAATTTTGAACCAGAGGATCACATAATCCGCTTTGGGGTTTAAAGGGATCATGTCCCCTGCAGGGTGGAGGAGAGATGGAACAGGGTGGGGAGGCAAGGGGACTAGATAGGACACCCCAGCAGCAACCTAGGCGAGAGCTGAGGGCACTTGCGGCAGTGAGGCTGGAGAGGAGGATTTGTCTTATGATGTGTTTTGATGGCGGAGCCAGCAGCACTAGCTGCTGAGCCGTGAGAGTAAAGGGTAGTCAAGGACGGTCATTCAGCGAGATGCACGAGACTGTCTTCGCAGGACAAGATGGGGGAGTGTCAGACGCTCAGCTTTGGAAAAGTTGAGTTTAGGTATTTGTTCCACGTGATAGGAAGATTCTGCCCACTTGTGAAGTTTCCAACCATTTTTTTGTTTTTTATTTTTTTTAAGAGAGAAGGACAGTGTGTGTGAGAGAGAGAGAGAAAGACAGAAAGAATCAATTTTTATTGAGTTTTTCACTTGGCTTTCACTGCTCTGACACTTAGTTGTGTACATGGGTGCTGGGGTTTGAACCCGTGTACTTGCGCATGCCAGGCAAGCACTGTAACTGCTGAGCCACCGCTCCAGCCCCAGTTTCCAACCTTTAAACCTTCAAAACACTGTCATAATTTCCAAGAAGTACTCGATCATATCCTGGGCAAGATTATAATTATTTCTGCACTTGTCTGAATATTTTTAGGGCAATCTAATGTTGGGGTTGGGGACTTTTTCCCCAGTTGTCTTAGTACTGGTCTGGGCAGGTGGCCTGTGATTCATAAATGCTTGTAGCTGCGAATTCAGCAAACATTTTGGAAGAGTTATAGAATTAGATAAGCAGGATGACATTGCCTAACATCTTCTAAATTGTTTTCAGCTGAGCATTAATCCCTTGAGATGCTGAATTAAATAACATCCTATAGTCAAATAAGTTTGGGCATTCCTATATTCTGCATCCCCCTTTACCCATATTTTTATTGGTGCATTCTGGTTATATATATATAAAGATGGATTTTTTTTGATACATATTTGTACTTGCACACAATGTAGCGATATAATTTGGTCAACATCTCTCTCTGGCCTTTTCCCCTCTTACCGCTTCTAACCCCTTGGTCTCTTTCCTCTACTGATCTCCCTTTGATTTTTAGGAGATAACTCTCACTTTTCTTTTCCTTTTTCCTCTCTGGCTACCACATGTGAGAGAAAACATAAGTCCTTTGAACTTATGAGCTTGACTTATTTCATTTAACATATTGGTCTCAAATTCCATCCATTTCTTATAGATGACATAATTTCATTTTTCTCTATGGCTGAATAAAACTCCATTGTGTATATATATCACATTTTCTTTATCTATTCATCCTTTGAATGATGGATGCTGAGGCTGCTCTGCAGTTTGGCTATTGTGAATTGTGCAGCTACGGATGTGCATGTATCACTGCAGTGTAATGACTTTAATTCTTTTTTTAGGAGAGAGAATTAGAGAGGTCAGTTTTATTTATTTTTTCGTATGGGTTTTCTTTTTCCTCAACTTGGTTGTATATGTGGTGCTGGGGTTCAAACTCTGGTCCAGTGCATGCCAGACAAGTGCTCTCCCACTGGGCCGCCTCTCTAGCTCCATGACTTTAATTCTGCAGGATAAATAGTGAGGAGTGGTTTAGCTGGGTTATGTGGTGGTTCCATGCCTGGTCTTTTGAGGGGAGCCTCCATACTGATTTCCAAAATGGTTGTCCTAATTTATAATCCACCAATAGCGTAAAAGTGTTCCTTTTCCTCCACATCCTCTAGGGAATTTATCACTATTGATATTCTTGATGACTGCCATTCTGAATGTACATCCCTATCTCTGAGAATCAAAAATAACAGTTGTATACTAAAAGGGGGAAAAATCCCCCCCAAACATATCTAACTCTGCCCACGTCAGTGTCTCCCAATCCTATCACCTACTGGACTGCTTCTTCATATAACCCTTAGAACACCCTCTGAAACTGGAGAGCTGTGTGAACACACCCTTTTAGGAATCAAAAAGTTTGGGCTCTCTTGGGGGAGAAGGGCAGTGCTAGAATCAGGACTCGAAGACCTAGGTTCAAACCATTTCATTTACAAACTGTCGGGTTGACTTCCATTTCCTCAAACGAGGGATTCAGACTCATTGATTTCTATAGCCCCAATGTGCAATGTGCATTTTTTCTTCCATTTCTTGTGTAATTCTCCCTGTAGCAGCTAGGCTTTAGCTCCTTAGTGACGACACCATGGTTTCTAACGAGTACCCTACTTCTCTCCTCTTTCTATTCATCCTAATACCCTCTTGGCTTCCCTAGGGAAAGTCATGTCACCTCTGGTCACCTAATGCCTTGTTCCCAACACTGACGTGTTTCTCCCTCATTTCCAGCCCCCTCGTGCCACTTGCCCTCTGTAGGGCTTACGCTGCTCTTTCCAGGTATTCCAATTTTGATAGACACTTTCTGCAGTTAGTGCCTAGATCCAGGGAAACATGGCCCTGATGGTAAGAGCTGCATGACTCTCGCACAAGTGGGCCCTACATTTTTCTAAATCTGTCAAGAAAGGGTGTTGCCTTCTTGCTCCTGAGTGTGCATCCTGCTGGTTCACCAAGAAATCTGGCAAATGACGTCTGTGAAGAGCAAGAATGGAATAAAGATGTTCAGGAGAGTGGCCCCTCTGCACAGTGTGCCTAAACGTGAGGAGTTGAGAAATGAAGCCTTCCAAACGTGCCCAAGTTAGAGGAAGGTCAGTGGTCTCCTTGGAGGCCAGGTACCAGAGAGCTGGAGTTGATCTGAGCTGCTGAGCTCTGGAGCTGTCCTGACATTGTCCTGTGTGCTACACAGAAAGGACATAAGAAAAAGGGCTGGGGTCTAAGGTAAGGGGGAAATCCATGCATAAAACTGAGATCTCTTGGTGGCTGCCCCATGCAGGCAGACTGTGGGAAAACAGGCCTGCTTGCTCCGGGTGGAATAGAACCAGGAGAACAAACCTCTCCTGAGAACTCTGCTCACAAGCCTTCCCTTATGTCTGAATCTGTACTACACAGATTAGGTGAAAAAACCACGAGCTAAAAATTTAGCTTTGAGCAGTCCCAGGTTGGCTGCCCCTAGACATTTGGAAGAAACTAATATAAATACTCTTTAGAGAAAAACTGCAGTCGCAGACCAGGAGAAATCACTCAGGAAAAGGTCCTGGGAACAAGAGCTCACAACGAGACATCAACAGGCACCGGAAGGCGCACATTGCCCTTGGCAAGACTCAACAGAAACCACCAACTACACAAGCAGAACCAGGGAGTCTGAGGAGACGGAGCTGCAGATGGAGAGATGGAAACAAGGATGTTCAACACATTGAAGGAGTAAAGGAGGGAATGAAATGCATGCTAAAAACACAACAAAAACAAACACCGTGAGACCACAGAAATTACCAGGAAAGTTTGAAGAGGACACAAGTAGAAACTGCAGAAATGAAAACTCTTCATAAATGAAGCCAACTGAAAGATGAATCTGCAAGGCTTGAGAGAGACCTTGCATTGCGGTGCTGTAGTGAAAATGGCCAAACAGAATATTAAACCGAGACAGACAAAGAGAAGCGGGGAGAGACCACTCCAGGAGACACGATGACTATTTTTCACATTTTACAAAAGACAGCAACTTTTAAAGTTTCTTAAACCCACACCCAAGATCATGATAGTGAAAACACAGGACACCAAAGAGAGGTCTGCAAAGCATCCAGGAGAAAAGAAAAAATGCACAGAGAGAGGAAAAGTGGACGGGTGATCACTTCTTAACACCAACAACCGAACTTTGAAGCCGAGAGAACGGGAATCTCACATTCTGGGGAGAATATCGCAGACAATGTCGGATTCTATATTAAGTGGAATTCCTTTTAAGAATGAGGACAACAGGGCTGGAACTGTGGCTTAGCGGTTTTGCGCTTGGCTCATATGCACAGGGATGTGCAGGGATGTGGGTTCAAACCCCAGCACCCCAGGTAGACAACGAAGTGTCTGAGCAACAAAGGCCAAATGAAAAACTCAATAAAATTGATTCTCTCTCTCTCTCTCTCTCTCATTATCCCTCTCTCTCTTTTTCTTTCTCACTATCCCTCTCTCTTTTAAAAAAAATGAGGACAACAAAAAGACATTTCCAGACAGCTGAATCCAAGGAGCTCGCGCTGGCACCAGGCTGCACTGAAGGAGCTTCTGAGAAAGCGCGTCCAAAGTCTGAGAAGGATCGGCGAGAAAAGAAAGCGCTAGGTGGGCAAATCTAATAAACACCGACTCTCCATATCAGTATTAATTATGCCTAATTTGTGAATTACAAAAAATCAGTGCAGGACCTCCATCCTGGATAGCTGCATATAGATCAGGACAGGAGTGATAAGATTTAAAGCACTCTGAGATATTTGTTTTTTGAGAGAAGAGTAGAAATGATAATGTTTGTGGCACACGGCTGTCCCCTTGCTTCTCTGCTGCTGCTGGGCTGCCTTACGATGGCCCCCAATGCTTGCTGACAGAACCCCACCTGCAGGTACTGTGCGTCCTTCCTCTCGGAGCCAGGACAATTAGCTTTCCATGTAGTTTAGTAACCGTTAGACTCAACTTCACACTTCAACAACCGTCGAAAGCATGTAGAGTGAAGAAGTCCCGGAACCAGCATGAGAAAGAGGGAGTAGCGGAAGGAAGTTTAAAAAAAAGTTTAAAATAAAATGGTGGAAATGAGTCCAAATGTGTAAGAAATCACAACCAACCCTAAAGGGCTCAATGCTCCAGATAAAGGATAAAGTAGATTGAAAAGCGTAACAAAGTTCAGATATGTATCATTCGCAAGATCAGAATCCAAAGAAATAGAAAGGTTGAAAATAGAGGAGAGAAAAAAAATCAAAACTAGGTAAATATCAAATGAAAAATAAAAGTGTATAATTATAGATATAATTTTATCTCAGATATGTTAGCCTTTAAGGCCAAGCACATTTTAGAGGTAAAAATACTCATTAAATGCCAATAAAGGTCTAATTCACAGTTAAAGACATAACAATTCTAAACTTGAATGTATCTTATAACATAGCTTCAAAATTGATATAGCAGATTTGACCCAACTATGAGGACAAATTGATTCTTGATATGATTTGATGATTTTATTTTTAATCTCAAACAGATCAATAAATCAGTTATGACAGAAAAGATCTGAACAACACTTTAAAGAAACTTAATTTAGAAAATGTATATAAAACATATTATATAGAATATGTACTCTACTCAGGCTTGTGTGGAACGTTTATAAAAGTCAGCCAAGTACCAGGCTCTCAACATTTCATTGAATATGTGCCTACCAACCACATTCTTGGGCAACTATGAAATTATATTAGAAATGAACAACAATGGAGAAAACACAGCAGAAATGTAAAAAGCTTTAAAATATGTAGTGAAATTTCTAGTGAAAATATTCTAAACCAAATGCAAGATATAGCTAAGTTGGTGCCTATAAATAAAACTGACCTTGGGGCTGGAGCGGTGGCCTGGCGGTTACAGTGCTTGCTTAGCATGCACGAGTACTCGGTTTCAAACCCCAGCACCATGTACGCAACCAAGTGTCTGAGCAACAAAAGCCATGTGAAAAACTAAATAAAATTGCTTCTGTCTTTCTCTGTTTCTCTCTCTCTCTCTCACTCACTGTCCCTCTATCTTAAAAAAAAAAAGACTGACCTTAAATGGTTTTATTGTAAAGAAAAGACACTGAAGAGATCTGAGTTAGGCACCCCACTTTAAAACATAGATGATATTAATAGAAAAAAAAAACACCAAAACAAAGAAATAAGGAACCCCCTAAAGACAAGGAAGGAAATTAAGAAAACAGGAAACAGATTCAGTGGAAAGGAGTAATAAATAGGTAAAAAAAAAGTTGCTTTTCTGAAAATCCTAATAAGATTGGCATATCTCTGCAAGATTGATCAAAGATAAAAGGGAGAAGAAACAAGTTAGGAATGACAGGGCACAGCTAGGCATCGAGGCAGAAGAAATTAAAAAGTAGAAAGAAAATATCTTGATAAGATCATACCGCTAATTCAAAAACCCACACAAGAGGGATAAATTCCTAGGAAAATAAAAATCTCTAGAATGAATTGAAAAAGAAAGGAGGCAGTGGTCAGTGAAGCATGGAATCAGTGTTTCAAAACATCTCTTCCAAGAAGACACCAGAGGCAGAGAGTTCAATGAATCAGAAGGAATCAAGGAACCAATAATTCCAAGCTTAGTCAATTAGAGGAAGTGCATCCTCGATACGAAAGCTGGAGGGAGGAGGGCAAGGACGAAAGCTATAGGGAACTTAACTCATGCTTATTGATAGAAACATCCTAAAAAAAATATTAGCAAACTGGGTATAAAGCCAAATTGGATATACAACCAAATTTGTATATTACAGAAATACAAGGTTAGTCTAACACTAGAAAATGCCTAAGTATAATTCATCACATTAACAAATTAAAATATTTGATATATCATAACTTTTCATGGTAAAAATTCTTGGGAAACTGAAAGTACAAGCAACTTTCCTTAGTTAAATACATTACCTCCACCTGGAATGAATAGCAACTATTTTAATCAGTAAGAAAATATAAAAGTGTCCCATTTTCTTTTTCTTTTTTTAAAGAGAAAGGGACAGTGAAAGAGAGGGAGAGAGAGAGAATCAATTTTATTTAGTTTTTCATGTGACTTTTGTTGCTATGACACTTCATTGTGTGCACGGTACTGGGGATTGAATTGGGTCCTTGTGCATGCCAGGCAAGCACCACAACTGCTGAGCAACCACTCAAGCCCCCCCAAATGTCCCTTTTAAAGTTAAGGACAAAAAAGGATTCTTGGGGTTGAAGCATTGTCGGAGCAATGAAAGCCACATAAGAAACTAAATAAAATTGATTCTCTCTTTCTGTCTCTCTCAATGACCCTCTCTCTTTAAAAACATAAGCAAAAAAGAGAAAGGATTCTTGCCATTATTACTTCTACTCAACACCAAGAGAATTTAGCAAGTTTTTATGAATACAAATAATATTAATACATATATATGTATTATATATTTGGAGAATAAGATTGATAAATGCAACTAGAAATACTATTTATGGTAGGAAAAAAAATATAACGTATCTAGAAATTGTAAAAGTGGAGACATAAAGGTACCCATGACACTCCTGGTAGGACTCCCAGCAGCCCCCACGCCACAGGTCCTCAAGCGGGTACTCCAGCTTGCTGCATAGTTGTCCTCATTTTGCCCCTCTTCCAGGGATCTGTGGTGACTTCTACAGGCAGCGAAGGAAGGCAGCTGGCAGTGGCTCCAGTGCCAATTGCCACAACTCCACCAGGGGAATGATGGCCATCTGCCACAGAGAGGATGGGGGAGCCAGGGAAGGCCAGCCCTGAACCTCTGCAGCTGACGCAGCCTTTACGAAACGTGGAAGTCATGAATGCCCTTGTTAAAACACAACATCCCATAGATGGGCTGATCACACTGAAAATGTCCAGACTCACTAAATAAAAATGGTGTTTCCTTTTGGCGACAGCAGCACTGTTTTCTTCAGCCGAAAATCCTACACACAGAACTGGCCTTGACTTTCTACTGAATAATAGCAAGAAGAAAAAATGTCATATTTCCATTTTATGAATGAGGAAACCAAGCTAAAGAAAACAGGAGTTATCCCAAGTGGCATCAATTTGCAGAACGATGATTCTTATGTTCAGTATTCACTTTGGTGTACTTTCAGAGACAGCAAAGGCACTGAGTGATTTGGCCCAGACCTCTTTTGATCTGGTCCTCCAAACACACCCAGGACAGACCAAAGGAAGATCCCTGCCTGGGGCAGCCCCAGCCCACATGACAGCCAATTTGCAGGTCCCGGCCTTTTCTGGTTTTGGACTGGCAGGCACCTAGGACAACCCAGGTTTCAGATCAGTGACCTTGAGCCTAGATCCAAAAAGTGGAGCAGAAGAGGTTCCAGGCAGAAGCAGCTTCCTGGAAGAAGGTGACCATTAAAGGGGTGGTGTCTGATCTGACCCTTTGTCTTGCAGGGAAGAACCACATGTAGACCTGCCTTGCTTCCCCATAGGGAAACTCAATTCAGAGATCCAGAAGAAACTCTTCAAAAATGAAGGATCAAAGTAGAAAAGTTTCCACTCAAATCCACAATTCCCCTGTAAAGGAGCCCATGGAGAGGGACTGGGATGAAAACCTAGAAAAAATTATCAATGATCTCATTACTAAAAGGAGCAATTGACTAAAAGAAGATATAATGAAAGGACTAAGTGAAAAAACTCCAGAGATGAAAAATTCTAATTTCGAAGAAATAGACATACTGAAAAAGAAAGTAACAGAGCTGAACTCTTCAGTCAACCACTTAGAAAGTCAAGGAAGAATTTAATAATAGACTAACTTCAACGGAAAACAGAACCTCAGCTCTTGAAGAGAGAACATCTGACAATGACTTAAGCACACAGATGACAAAAACAAAAAAGAAAACTCATGCAGCATGAGCAGAAACTTCAAAACGTCTGGGATGAAATCAGAAGAAAAACCCTTAAAGTAATTGGGATACAAGAAGAAACTGAAATGCAAACTAATGACATAAAGAAAATTCTCAATGAAATAGTTAAAGAAAAAATTTCCCATATTAAAGTAGAATCACATATGCTCATCCAGGAAGCGTATA